>OX451735.1:1565335377-1565562593 GCA_948472305.1 Vicia faba
AGGTTATCCAGCCAAATCAGGAGTCGATTGAGGTGGTGAATATTGGCACAGAAGAGGTAAGAAGAGAAGTCAAGATAGGGGAAGATCTCGAAGAAAGTATGAAGGTCAGATTGATTGAGCTACTCCGTGAGTATTCTGATATCTTCGCTTGGTCTTATGAGGATATGCCTGGGTTGGATACAGACATAGTGGTGCATCGACTACCGCTCAAAGAAGGTGTTCTCCTGTCAAGCAAAAGCTCCGAAGAACTCATCCTGAGATGTCCAAGAAGATCAAGGAGGAGGTCTAGAAGCAGTTGGACACGAATTTCTTAAAGGTCATCAATTATCCGCCATGGATTGCAAATATTGTGCCTGTGCCCAAGAAGGATGGTAAGGTCAGGATGTGCGTGGATTATAGGGATTTGAATAGGGCCATCCCTAAAGATGACTTCCCTCTTCCGCATATTGATCTGTTGGTCGATAATACCGCTCATTCCAAGGTGTTCTCGTTCATGGATGATTTCTCGGGTTACAATAAAATTAAGATGGCTCCGGAGGATATAGAGAAGACAACATTTATCACGCCTTGGGGGACTTTTTGCTATAAAGTGATGTCGTTTGGTTTGAAAAATGTCGGGGAAACATATCAGCGCGCCATGGTCACTCTCTTTCATGATTTGATTCACAAAGAGATTGAGGTTTATGTGGATGATATGATTTCTAAGTCTGACACGGAAGAGGAACATCTTGTTCATCTGGAAAAATTGTTCAAGAGACTGAGGCAGTTCCTGCTGAGGTTGAATCCGAATAAGTGCACTTTCGGGGTAAGATCCGGCAAGCTGTTGGGTTTTATTTTAAGTGAAAAAGGTATCGAGGTGGACCCGGCCAAGGTAAAAGCGATACAGGAAATGCCTGAACCAAGGAAGGACAAGGAAGTACGTGGTTTCTTGGGAAGGTTAAACTACATTTCTAGATTTATTTCTCATCTCACAGCCACCTGTGAACCTTTGTTCAAGTTGTTGAAGAAAAGTCAGACATTGAAATGGAATGAGGATTCTCAAAAGGCCTTTGACAAAATAAAAGAGTATTTGCAGGAACCTCCGATACTCATGCCGCCAGTGGAAGGAAGGCCACTAATCATGTATCTAACTGTGTTGGAGAGCTCAATGGGTTGTGCCTCGGTCAGCACGACGAGACAGGGAAGAAAGAGCAGGCTATTTACTACTTGAGTAAGAAGTTTATGGAATGCGAGTCGAGGTACTCATTGCTGGAAAAGACTTGTTTTGCGCTTGCCTGGGCCGCCAAACGTTTGAGGAAGTACATGTTAACTCACACCACCTACTTGATATCCAAAATGGATCCAATCAAGTACATTTTTGAGAAGCCAGCTCTTACAGGCAGGGTAGCCCGTTGGCAGATGATACTCACTGAACATGATATCCAATACACTACTCAAAAAGCAATTAAGGGTAGTGTACTGGACGACCATCTTGCTCATCAACCCATGAACAATTATGAACCGATGAAGTTTGATTTTCCAGATGAGGAAATTGTGTATATTCGGGATTGTAATATGCCAGACCTAGACGAAGTACCCGAGCCGGGATCACGTTGGACACTTGTTTTTGATGGTGCCTCCAATGCAATGGGAAACGGTGTCGGAGCTATTATCACTTCCCCTGAGGGATACCACATTCCTTTCACGACTCATATTTGTTTTGATTGCACTAACAACATGGCCGAATATGAGGCTTGCATTTATGGCATTGAAGCGGCAATCGACCTGTGCATCAAATTTTTGAAAGTTTACGGGGATTCCAATCTGGTTATTAGCCAGATTAACGGAGATTGGGAGACTCGCCATCAGAACCTAACTCCCTATCATGAGCATGTTATGAAACTGATTCCGTACTTCGAAGAGATCACATTTGAACACATTCCCAGAGAAGAAAACAATCTAGCTGACGCACTGGTAACTTTGTCCTCCATGTTCAAGGTTAAGTGGGTTAATGAGGCACCTTCCATTACCATCAGAAGTTTGAGTGAGCCAGTTTTCGATTTTGAGGCTAGTTTGGAATCAAATGGTAATCCTTGGTTTCATGATGTTAAACGATATCTTGAAACACAAGAGTACCCTGAAGAGGCATCTGTCACATATAAGAAGTTCTTGAGAAGATTTTCAGCCAAGTTCTTTCTCAGTGGTGGTGTGTTGTATAGAAGGCATCATGACAGTTTACTGCTCAGATGTGTTGATAAGAAATAAGCAGCTAGAATCATTGAGGAGATACATGAAGGTGATTTAGGGACCCATTCCAACGGGCATACCATGGATAAAAAGATTTTGCGAGCAGGTTATTATTGGTCCACCATGGAGACTGACTGTTACAATCATGCACGGGTTTGCCACAAATGTTAAGTCTATGCTGATAAAGTGCATGTGCCGCCAGTACCTTTGAATGTCTTGACTTCCCCTTGGCCGTTTGCGATGTGGGGAATTGATATGATTGGCAGTATTGAACCGACTGCGTCCAACAAGCACCTTTTCATTCTGGTTGCCATCGATTATTTTACAAAATGGGTCAAAGTTGCATCCTATGCCAATGTCACCAAGAAGGTGGTAACTCGGTTCATTAAACACAATATTATCTGTCGCTACGGAGTGCCTGAGAAGATCATTACTGATAATGGGTCTAATTTGAACAACAAAATGATGAAGGAGCTTTGTGAGTCCTTCAAAATCAAGCATCATAACTCTTCCCCATACCGACCAAAGATGAACGTGTTGTCGAAGCAGCCAATAAGAATATCAAGAAGATTGTACAGAAGATGGTGGTAACTTATAAAGATTGGCATGAGATGCTGCCTTTTGCTTTGCATGGTTATCGCACCACTATGTGTACTTCGACTGGGGAAACCCCATTTTCATTGGTTTACGGCATGGAAGCAGTATTTCCGGTAGAAGTCAAGATTCCTTCTCTTAGGATCATGAGGGATGTTGAGCTGGATGAAAGTGAATGGGTACAGAATCAACTGGATCAGTTGGAACTTATTGACGAGAAGAGGTTGACGGTTGTATGTCATGGTCAGGTATATCAACAAAGGATGAGGAAAGCTTTTGATAAGAGGGTACGGCCTCAGAGTTACAAGCCAGGTGACCTTGTGCTAAAAAGGATAATTCTCCCCCAGGGAGATCCCAGGGGCAAGTGGGTTCTGACTTATGAAGGTCCTTTCATGGTCATAAAAGTTTTCTCTGGAGGAGCGATGATGCTCACGACTATGGATGGAGAGTACTTCCCTCTCCCTGTAAATGTTGACGTAGTTAAAAAATACTTTGCATAAAAAAATAAAAAAAACCCGCTAAACTGAAAACCCGAAAGGTCGGTTTAGGCAAAAAGAGGGTGTCCTGGTGAATTGAAAACCCGAGAGGGAGATTCAGGAAAAAGTTAGGGACTTAAAGCAAATAACTACGCTCGGCATGAGACCCCTTTTTTCTTTCCTTCGTTCTGTCACCTGGCATAAGCTCGAAGCTAATCCAAGAATGATCTGTCTGAAAGCAGGGAGATAGAGTCATAAGAGTCATAGCAGAGTTGGGACTTGATGGATATTCACATTCACATTGCCATTTGTAAACACTTGTTTGCTTTGATTTTGTAATTATTTGCTTCCAAATGTAAATGCCTTTTTCACAGGTTGATTTCTTAAAGTCAATGGAATATCTTCTTTCAAGTATACATATACGTTTCTTTTCTCCCTTTTTACTATTTTGTTTGCAAAAAACGGCCAATATTTTTATAAGCATGTGCATATAAACTTCGTGGGCCTTACACGGAAATGGTAATCTAAGTCATGGTTAGTTGATCGCTTGAAATACGGATAACAAACACAACTACTACTGTGCAAGGGGCATGTTTGGTTCTATGATTGATAGGATTTTCAGTCACTTTACTGGTGGATGCCTTGCCAATTTGTTTCACAGCTCCGTGTTGTTGGTAAAGGTCGTGGGTCAGGGTAATATCGATATTACGGTAGGTCGGCAAGATCAGCGAACCTAATTGGAGACATTTCTTCCCTATAATGGCTTTTATTACGTTTCTTTGCCGCACTTTCATGTGTTATCTTGATTGATTGTTTTAGCATTGTCTGCATATAGGAGTTTGTTTATAGCCGAATTTTAGTCTTGATGCGTTGAATATTTTTGCCTTAAAAAAAATTTGTTTCATTTTACTTAATCCATCCAGTATCACTCTTTAATCGTTTTTCGGGCATTTTGATACCAACTGTGCCAATTCTTTTGCTTAGCCAAGAGTTTGGAGGAAGGAGTTTGGCTAAAAACAATGACTGTAATGGTATGCTTTTGAGTAGAACCCCGTTGATGATGTACAGGAATTGTTTCAATCCCCAAACCTCTGAGATATAAGGGAGTTAGACCCTCGTTAACCCCTCTGAGCCTTCGATGTAGGAGTTTCTTTTCCGTTCAAAAAAAAAAATTTTAAACCAGGGGCAGGGTAGATGTTCAGTTAATGTTACCAAGCATTCAAATTTCAGAAGGAATTTCCCATCTGAGGATCACCACATTTTACTTGTCGCATCATGAGACCAGGAAAAATGTCTAAACCACTATGTTCATTTCCTCGCAAAGTTCTGAGGTCGAGATCGAATCGATACAATAATGGCTATCCCTTGCTGACCAAGGAATGAGGCATTTGTTTTCTTAAAAAAAAAGGAGAGAAAGAAAGAAAAGGTTCAAAGACCTAAAGTCATGTTGACTTGTTCGAAGTGGAAACTATGAATAAGAAAGAAACAAAAAGCCCCGCTAAGTCAAAACTTGAAAACAAGTCGCTTAGGCAAAAGTTAGGGCATCCCGCTGGACTCCCAAAATTGAAATTCAAAAGATTTTGTCCAGGAAAAAGTTAGGGAAAAGAAGAGCCTAAAAGGCCGAAAGAAAAGATTATTTAATAAAATTTTCATCAAAAGAAGAGGAACAATAATATAAAAAACAAAAGCAGCAAAAGTTAAGTGACAATCATGTTGGAGAATTTGTCGTGATCATTCTACCATTATAAATCCTTTTGAAAGATGAATGCCTGTGATAAGTTAACTGAACTTAGGACAGGAGAATATCACGAAGAGGATGGACACCAAATAACTTGAGCCTTGAAAAACTTTTTTCTAAAAAACCGCGAACCAGGCCACGTTACAACCTCTAAAAGTCCTAACTGAAACAAGGGTTTAACTCGAAAGCATACTACAACAGGATAACGTTTCTTAAACTCCCAAATATGTGCTTCATATTCATGTTGGTATCTTATCACCCGCATCTTGACTTGTTTTTTTTTTTAAAAAGAGGGGAAGAAAAGTTTTGAAATTTTTGCACTCTAGCCAGTGATTCATTCACAATAGAGATGCAACACTTTGTTAAGGTTTTCAACTTCAAAGCTTGAATAATCATCACATCAGGTCTGTCATTCCCAAAATAAACATCTTTCTGCATGTAAAACATTTGTTTGACATCAAAAAAAGAGTTTACACGTTGAACACCTGTAAAGAGCTTAATGATTGTCAAGAAGGGAATATTTGGATTTCTTCTGTTAGACAGAGCCCGTGTATGAATAGGACTTTACCTATCCCCAGTGAAGTTTCGTTTCCGCAACAAAGTTTTGGTGTCCCAGGAATCTTCTTTTAAAGACTTCATTCTGAGACTCTGGATTTAAGGATATCCCCAACAGAATTGCCGACGGATATCCCTCGCCATGACCTCTCATTTCCCAGCCGGTCTGTTGATTGGGGTATCCTTTTGTTAAGATCTTTCCTTATCCCCAGTAAGGTTGATACTGTGTGACTATCTGCATGATCCATCCAATGGTTGCATTACAAAATTTCCTTCCAACAAAAATCTTCAACAGAGTTCTGTATCCCCGGCGAAGTCCCGTTTCCTCAACAAAACTTTGTTCCCCCAGCAAAGGTTTTCACCCCTCACGTTGGGTTTGTTGTCTTGGTGTCATCCTCAACACGGCCGTGCGTTGTATTTTTCCAGAGATTATAGTCTTGCCATGATTTTCTCCCTCAATGTCTAATCTTCAGATAGGCGTCCCTCTCCAGAAGCTACAGTGTCGATCTGGTCTTCTCTAGGAGTTTGCAATTTATTTTTTTTGCAGCTCCTCTCAATGTTTGTGGCCCGTTTCTACCGGTTGCTCAGCTGTTATTCCCCGTGAAGCTTCATCTCTTCGAGGTTTCCTCTCCAACAGTTCCCCATTTTTTCTCCTCTCCTTTGGATTTTGCAATTTATTTTTGCAAGTCACGTCAGATTCTGACTTCTTGGTTATTGGCTTCTCAATTGGCCATTCCCCAGTGAAACTTTTAAACATGCATCAACATTGGATATACCAAAATGCGTAGCATTTCCATTATATGGAGCATTGCGCTATATAGAAAAAAAATTCAAACATGCATCGGAACATAAGCCATTTTTGTTTCTGTTGTCCCCAGTGAATTTGCTAATACTTCGGATTAAATCCCCAGCGAGGTCTTCGTCCTTATTATCTCAGCTTCCTCCCCATACCAATATCCTTTTGATGTTAATCATTTATTTGTTTGAGTGTCTACTCTTGACTATAGTTCAGTTTCGCCCTGGCGCGGTCTTCTCGGGTTTAGTCTTCACTACCCTCTCCAGTTCATTCCAATGTCTATTGATGCACCTTTCAAATAACAATTTCGTCCTGATATTCGCTTTCAGCAGGTTTTTAGGTGTACGCTCTAATCTCGTTGCTTTGGGTTGAGCTCAAAGTTTCGTCTCCTCACCTTGCGTGTGAAATCCAGTTTCGTCCTGGTGCTCATCTAGTTTGGTTTCGCCTAACTAGTTATTGAATCGAGTTTCGTCTCATTTTTGCTTTCATTCCTTGGACCCTTTGACGGTGTTCGTTTACCGAGTGTAGTGTTCGTACTGCGTCCCTGGTTTGAAATCAGTCTCTTTTGTTCCTTGGATTCTTTTACAAGTTTTCGTCACTGTTTATCCATTGATCTGAGACTAGCAGGTGCTCTGAGAAACATGTGCTCTCATCACTCTCGCTTTGGGTCGAGTTTCGTCTCGTCGCCTGTGCATGAAATCCAGTTTCATCCTGGTGCTCATCTAGTTTGGTTTCGCCTAACTAGTTATTGAGTCGAGTTTCGTCTCGTTTTTGCTTTCATACCTTGGACCCTTTGATAGTGTTTGTTTACCAAGTGCAGTGTTCGTACTGCGTCCCTGGTTTGAAATCAGTCTCTTTTATTCCTTGGATTCTTCTATCAGTTTTTGTCACTGTTTATCCATTGATCTGAGACCAGCAGGTGCTCTGAGAAACATGCACTCTCATCACTTTGCTATGGGTCGAATTTCGCCTCGTTACCCATGCGTGAAATCCAGTTTCGTCCTGGTACTCATCTAGTTAGTTTTGCCTAACTGGTTTTTGAGTCGAGTTTTGTCTCGCGTTTTTCCTCATTTCTGGGATTCTTTCAGTTCCTTCTCACTGTCTATCTTGGTTGAGATTAGCAAGTGCTCCTAGAATCACGCACTCTAGCCACTTTGCTTTGGGTCGAGCTCAGAGTTTCGTCTCCTCACCCGCGTACGTTTTCTTTTCAAGAGCTTAGCTTCGCCTATACTCTGTGGTTTGAGTTTTATCTTACCCTTTTTTGAAGCCCAGTTTTACCCTAGCACATTTGTCCGAAAGTTTAGTTGCGTCTACTCTTCTTTTTTTCCGTTATGTTTCAACCTGCGTTAGATCTTCATTCTGACGCATGTCATGGGGGTTTTCTGCTTCTTTTTATTTCTTCTTCAAGAGTGTAAATTTTCGGGTTCTTTTGTATTCAATCTTCTTCAACTCTGAACGCTCGAAAGTTGTCACTTTTCTCACTTATCATGTTGAAGATATTTGAATAGGGGCAGCTGTTGCACCCCAAAATTTACCCTCTTGATTTAGGCTTATATTTCATCATGAATATCATATTGCATTGCATTCATACATTGTGATGGGATCAAAGTACTTTGGTTATCAAGTTATCCTCAAGCCTTAAAGGTTGATTGCATTGACAAATTGCTCTAGTAGAATCTTGTCATCTAAACCTCTTGATCTTTCAAGCTCAAAAGTTTTTGCATATCTCAAGATATTTTATCGATCTCTTTGGATCTTCAAAGGATTGAAGTTTGTGTTTGATTATAAGAGGAATCACCCTTTTGATTCACCAGTCAAAATTAGGGTTTTGTTTGATCAAGTCTATTGATAAATGTACAAGTCTTGATTTAGAAGCTACAACATCTCATTGGTATTTGAAAAGTCTTTGTACAAGAAATTGGTCAAGATGCCCAGAGGATTTGAAATTCTGGAGATGATTCATCAGTCTCCTAAGGTGTTAACCAAAACTAGGGTTTGGGATTTCATCAAGATTTCTTGAGAATTTTGAAGTGAAACTTTGTACATGGCCTCTATATATTTGAAAGATCATATGTTTGAAGTCTGGATCATCAATTTTGAAGGGAAGTGGATCAATTGATTCAAAGGGGAAAATGGTCATTTTGGTCAAAATCAGTCAAAGTCAAGGTTGACCAAGTGAACTTTTGGTCAACCATCAATTCAAGGGTGTACTTTTCATATTTTAAGTCCATTTTGATCATTGGATCAAAAAGATTGAGGTTTAGGTTGAAACTTGTTCATGAAGAAACCCTAAAAGTTTCTAATTTTGGAAAATAAGAACTTAATTTCAAAAATTCATATTTTATTCACCTTTGATCAAAAAAATGAAATGAAGTATTCTAGGAAAGAAAAGAGGATGATCTTTCATCTCCTTTTGGTCTCATGTCAAAATTGGCAAGGAGTCAAGAATTATGGTCTTTGGAAGTCACAAAATTATAGGTCATTTTCCAAATCTAGTGAATTTCATGTCAAATTTTGAGGGCCTTAATGGATTCAATTGCAAAAAATCAAAACTAAGGGATTGTGGATATTTTCAATACCTTTCCAAATTGTATCATTTGTGTCAAAATTCAAAGGTATGAGCAAGTTATGAACTTTGGAATTTTGAGGCATTTTATTGAAATTTGACAAGTATGCAAAATGGACATTTCTTGAGAGCTTCATTTTCAGCTATCCTCTTCACTTCTAATCAAGCCCATGAACAATTTGTGACATGCTGAGGCCCATTACACTCACCATTTCATACCCATGTGCTTCATGAACTTGCTTGAATGGAAAAATACAAAACATGCTCAATTTTGCAAAATCACCAACACTTCTTCATTTCAAACAATCATGAGCTGGCATTTTGAGCATGTATTTCTGACTTCATTTGGCTTACAAAATGCACAAAAGGCAAGCAAATGCATGAGTGAAACGCAGGCTCCATGTGCATCCTCATTTTTGACCAAAACTTCCAATCCTGCCCTCCAACGGCTTTGAGGTTGCATTTCCACTTCTATGATCCTCTATTAACTCTATATAAGAAGAGGCAAGCCTTGTTTTACAGTAGATACGCTCCCATTACAAGAATTTCAGATCTGATTTTTCCACCATTCTTCTGCAATTTGCTTCGATTCTCTCAATTCCTTGGTGTTTTCTTCAAAATTCTTGTGGATTCAGCTTCAGTGAAGGGAGGAGATCAAGTTAGCACCATTTGTTTGCACCTGGAGTGAAGGAGACAGTATAATGCTTTTTGCCTTGAGGTAATAATCCCAAACTTTGATTTTCGAGATGTATTTGTTTATTGATGTGTTTGAGCTTGGATTAGTGTTCACTGATGTTGTTTGAATGTTTCTGAAGCTTTATAATGTTTGATTCGTTGAATTATGCATGATTGAGTGCTCTAAAATTTCTGATTCAGGATGTTTTTGCTCATTTTCATGGCTTGATTGTGAATGATATAGTTGATGTTTCGATTTGATTCGAATTGCATAATGAAGTATGATATGTTAGCTTTAATTTGCACTTGATTTCATTAATTTTGGTGGAGAAACGAGTATGTATGATGGATCTGAACATGAGACCTAGGAACAAGTCTTGCGCGCGTTTTTGAGTTCGTCTGGAGGTTGAAGATGATGTGGTGGCGCAATTTGATTGGTCCATTTGAATTATTTGTTTTATTTGTTATTATGTTTGATTTTATTTTGTAATCAAAACATTTTCAAAAATCATGAAAAAATTACCATAGGCCAATAATAATTTCTAGTATTTTTCATTTTTTTTTTTGAATTTTTTTAAAAATGTTTTGATTGGTTTAAAATTTCATAAGTTTAATTAATTGTTTGTTCAATGATTATTTTTATTTTTAATAGTTATTTTGATCTGAAAATTCCACAAAAAATGTTTTGAACTCTTAAAATTATTTAGAATTTGATTCTGATTTTTGTTTAGCATTTTTTTTCTATTTTTGATTAGAAATTTAATTTGAGAAGTTTATTTGAAATGTTTGCTTCATAATTTTGTTTTAATATTTCCTTTAATTCAAATATCCTCAAAAAAATCATATAAGTTTGTTTTTAATCATAGAGTCTGAATATAATTTTATTTTGACCTTTTTGTGACTTTTGGCTAGGGTTTGCATTTTTGCCTTTAAATAATAGTTTAATTGTTAATTGTTTGTTTGATTTTTTTTTAAATATTTCCTTTAATTCAAAAATTCCACAAAAATCAGGGATGTGTGTTTTTAATTCTAATATTTGAATATAATTTTGGTTGGATATTTTTCTGACTTTAGATTAAAATTTTATTTTGAGATGTGATTATTTGTTTAATTGATTAATTGTTTGAATTTGATTTTATTTTTTACTTTTCTTTAATTCAAAAAAATATGGAAAAATATATATTCTAACATTTAGGGTTTCCTTGTGGTTTGCATGATCTTGGTTTGAATTGTTTGAATTTTGATCTTACCTAATTAATATTTAAGATTAAAATTCAAACAATCAGGGTTTTGTAGCTTACATTGCAAGTTTCATTTTCAAAACCATTATGCCCTGGATTTCCAATGGAATTTAGGTCTTGATTATGGTTCATGAATGTGTTGAGGATCTGAAAACCATTTTTCTTGAATTATTTGACTTGGTTTGATATTTTTCCATAGATTATTTTGAAGACTTGTCTAGTTTTGATAGTTTGGCCAACTAGTTTTGAACTTTGGGCCTCATTTGATCCCCTCCTCAACCATTCATGAACTTAAGACTTTCTTTCTGACTTCTACACATTTCAAATATGCTAAGAAATTTTTTGTGTGAATTATTGATCTTTGTTTCTATTTTTGATGTATTTTTGAAGTGAAGGTACCCAACTAATGTTGCATATCTTGTTGCACTTTGTTTGATGGAAAATGAACTTGAGTGAGGCCTATGATTGGGCACCTAATGATCATGTTGGTTCTGTTTATCCACATAAACTCAATTCATTTCATTAAATGCCCCATGTTTGAATGATTGAACCTTTTGATGCATTGTGCGGGATTCCTCTTCTATTATGCTTGTAAGTTGTGATGAAGTATTTGTGTATGATTGAATTTTGGTTGCTACTGACCTTCATGGTCTTTGATTGTATTCTTATCAAGCTCCCATGATCCTTGATTTATATTCAATTGTCAACTCAACATGGTGATAGAGAGGAGCAACATTCCTCTAGTTTTTTTTGATCAAATTGTGCATATGCTTGTTTCTTTTTGTCTATCATGTCTAATGTTTTTATATTTGCTATCATGTTTTCTCATTTCATCATGGTGTCATCATCCATCCCTTATGTGAATCATCATTCTATTTATGGGAATACTAACTTGACAGTTGAATGTGCGAGTTACTTTGAGAAAAGTTTTCCATTTTTGACTTGAGGCTACTGTATTTCACTTTATTTGTGGAACACAATTTATTACATTGGCATTACTCTTGTGCTTGGCATACTTGATAGTCTATGCAGGATATATGTGTGTGATTATGAATGCTATACATTGCCCATGGGATCTGTTCATATCTGAAAATCTAAATACTTACATCCTGATGGCGTAATTTCAGACTTGATCTATCTGCTGATTCCAGCTTACCTGAAGTTCTCTGGGTTTCTTTTATTCTTGTTAAGTTGCTACGGATAGTTATCCGTTTGGTATTGCACTATTTCCTTTCTTCTATTTGCATAGTTCTATGTTGCATGATGGGACCTCTGTTGCTGATATATGTCAGGAGGCCCTCTGTTTTTGTTTGATACATGTGTTGTGTTTGTTTCTTTATTTGTTGATCAATGAGTCACTCAATTTAGAAATTGAGATCACGACTTCGCTCTCAGTGCATGTTCCCTATAGGTTGTTTATTGTTTTTTCTTCTTTAATTATTGATCGATGAGTCACTCAATTTAGAAATTGAGATCACGACTTCACTCTCAATGCATGTTCCCTATAGGATGTTTATTGCTTTTTCTTCTTTAATTGTTGATCGATGAGTCACTCAATTTAGAAATTGAGATCACGACTTCACTCTCATTGCATGTTCCCTATAGGATAAGTTTTGTTAAGCTTCCTTTGACATGAGAATTAAGGTAGGGTTTTCCTTTATCCTCAACCTTAGGGTCAATCACTATATGATAACACTAGGGATAGTGCTAGGCTAGTTTCCCTTAGTTGTTTTTTCCTTCCATTGCATTTTGCATCTTAAAACAAAATTTTTTTTCTTGGCAAATCATAAAACACCTCTAATAAACTCAAACCCTTCTTCAAAGTAAAAGATACAACTCAATCTTATTTGTTTGTGCGCCTCTTGGATTTGTTTTTAAACCTGGTTAACCGATGTTTCGCCATCGCACATTTGTTTTAAGTCGATGTTTCGCCATCGCACATATTTGTTATCCTACTTTGATTCTCAATATCATTGTTAGGTGTGATGTTTTGTCATCCGGTTTATTGATGTTTCATCATCTTTGCCATGATATCTTGTTATCTTTTAGCCGATGTTTCGCCATCACATATTTGTTTAAAGCCGGTGTTTTTCCATCGCACATATTTGTTATCCTACTTTGATTCTTATTATCATTGTTAGGTGTGATGTTTTACCATCCGGTTTATTGATGTTTCGTCATCTTTGCCATGATATCTTATTATTTTTTAGCCGATGTTTCGCCATCGCACATTTGTTTGAAGCCGATGTTTCGCCATCGCATATGTTTGTTATCCTACTTTGATCCTCAATATCATTGTTAGGTGTGATGTTTTGTCATCTGGTTTATTGATGTTTCACCATCTTTACCATGATACCTTGTTATTTTATAGCCGATGTTTCACCATCGCATACTTGTTTAAAGCCGATGTTTCGCCATCGCATATGTTTGTTATCCTACTTTGATTCTCAATATCATTGTTAGGTGTGATGTTTTGTCATCCATTTTGTTGATGTTTCGCCATCTCTGACATGTCACTTTGTTATTATTTAGCCGATGTTTTTTTTACCATCTCATTTATTTGTTGTTTTATTTGATGTTTTTCCATATTGACAGTTTTTGTTGTCTTAACTAAAAAACACAAACCAACCAAAATATGTAAGCCGAACTACGGCTGCTCTGATTCCTTAAAAGGGATACGTAGGCATTGGGGTAGGGCCTAATCGAGCACAACTTTTATTTTCCCTACATTGTTTTCTTTTTTTCGCATGCATTCCCTTTTCAGTTTTAAGCCATATACATAGGTTTTGACCACACCCATTTAGATTAGACAACAAGAGTAGATACCGTAGAGTACTACGGGCGTGTGGGGTGCTAATACCTTTCCCTCGGGTAACAGACTCCCTTACCCGATCTCTCGGTCGAAAGACCGTGATTTCTCCCTCTTCAGGTTTTCTCGATGTTTACCTTTACCTTTCGGCGGGATAAAATATGTTTGGTGGTGACTTTATTGATTTTATATCAGATGACAGGTTCGGCCAGGCGGTTCTAGATAGCCGGCCTCGGTGTAAAGCTGAGAACTGGTTGATACTCGATGCTACACTCATTGAGACGATACTCTCGAGATAGTTCTGGCTGCAAGAAAAGATTGTGTGAGATGAAACCATGACCGATGGAGGATGGTCAATGATATTGAGAACCTCTAGAACCCGATTACTATTACTAGGACAGGTTGAAACCAACTGAACTTCAAGAGGGTAATACCTTTGACCCCATGCAAGCCTTAAACTTAAGGGCTTTCGTGTGACTTGTTTTCCTTTGCAATGTCTGTTATCTGCTATGCCTGTGTTGTTTTTATCATGACATCATGCATCATGACATAGCATGCATACTTCATTATACTAACCATTTCAAAGACCGAGGGGATTTATCTTTGTTCTGTTTTGCAGATTATGGCTTTCGTGCGCAGAAACACCATCCGAGTTAACTTTGTGCAAATATCTGCTCAAATCAAAGAGTTATCCTCAAGAGTTTCTGAGACTTCTTCATTCATTAAGAGACATGGTCAGCTTCTTAGCTTGGTTACCTCAAAGTTTTATTAGCAGATGATAAGTGTGCTTTTCCAGTTCTTTGATCTTGTGCATCATTGCTTCACCTTCCGAAATTATCAGCTGGTTCCCACTTTGGAAGAATTTTCTCACTTATTGGGCATATCCATCCTTGAGCAGATGCCCTTGACAGGTATGGAAGAGACTCCTAGACCAGAAGACATTGCTTCAGCTCTGCATCTAAAAAGGGCTGATGTAGTATCCAATTGGGAAACACGAAGCGGGGTTGAAGATTTCTTAGCAAAGTTTCTGATAGATCAAGCTCAACTATTCTGGGATAGTTTGGATTTTCAAGCTTTCGAAGATGTCTTGGCTCTCCTTATCTACGGTTTGGTTCTCTTCCTGAATCTGGATTCCTTTGTAGATGTACACGTAGTCAAGATTTTCCTTTCTCGTAATCCTGTGCCTACTCTTCTGGGTGATATCTTGCATGCCCTCTATACTCGTATTGTGCATAGAAGAGGGACTCTTATGTGTTGTATGACTTTGCTGGCGAGGTGGTTTATTTTGCAACTTCCTAAGTACGTGTTGAAGAATGAAAAGGGTTTGGGATGGTCCTATAGGATAATGTCACTTGCCCATACAGACATTCTTTGGAGCTCCCGGGTTATAGAAAGCACTGCTGTCATTGATCGTTGTGGGGGATACCCTAATGTCTCGTTGCTTGGAATCAGAGGAGGTATAACCTACAATCCTTGTCTAGCTTTGCGACAGTTTGGTCGTGCTCGGAGAGACGGTCCCCATGAGCTACTTCTTACAGATATTGCATTTGACTACAAGGAAAACGTCGACGAGCATCGCCGGAGGTTTATACGAGCTTGGGGCATGGTGAACAGATCTGACCCCCAAGAGCTGGGACCAAGAACTTCCCTCCCTATGCAGCCTTATCTCCAATGGGTCCGAGCTCGTGCCCAGAAGCTTGGGATGCCTTATGAAGCTGTGTTGCCAGTGATTGTGGAGCCCACCAATGAAGAGGGCATTCCTTATACAGTCATTTATCCCTACATGCCCACTGATCTTGGGGCACTACAGAGATCCTGGATTCAGCTGAAGGAGGAAATGGATACTTATCAGGAGAAGTACCATGAGCAAGAAAGAAAGATCTTGAAGCTCACCAGGCAACTCGAGAATGAAAAAACGATCAATAACTATGTCAGCACAAAGGGGAAGCGTCCATGGGATTTCTGATTTTTCTTTTTCTAATTTATATTTGTTTTTCGTTTATTTCTTTGTAATGCTTCAAAGGCATTGTTGAACCTTGTTACCAGTTAATCTAATAAAGTTTTTTCATTTTTTGGTTTGCAAATTTAAATCTCCCAAAGTCTTTGAAATCATTACATACGCATCCCATTATCATGCACACCATTACAGGTTTCTCATCTTCTTCGCTGTTTATTTCATCCGAAATGTTTTTCGATCAAGCTTATAAAGATCTTCAGGCACAAAATGCCCAATTCCAAGAGATGTTCTTGAGCTTGGCTAAAGGGCAAGAGGATTTGAAAGCTCTCATTATGAAAGAGAAAGAGAAGAAAAAAAGAAGAAGAAGGTCGTTCTTCTGAGTATGGGAAAAAGGTTTGGGGATAGGTTAAAACAACAAGCTGATCTGTCCTTTTCATCCAAGGAAGGGGAGAACCAAGAAGAAGAAAAGGGCCCCAGTCCTACCATCTCTGATGATGATACAGATTATGATGAGGAGCAATATCCTCCTGCTGAGGATAGTTACAAGCAGTTAGAAGACCGTCTGAGTTCCATGGAGATTCAAAAAATCCCTGGGTTGGATTTCAGAGAACTGGGATTGGTATCGGGAGTGGTGATCCCTCATAAGTTCAAAGCTCCTATTTTTTCCAAGTACGATGGAGTATCCTGTCCAACACTCCATCTCCGCTCGTACGTCAGAAAGATTCAACTCCACACTGCTGATAGAAATTTCTGGGTGCATTTCTTTCAAGATAGTCTGTCAGGGACTCAGCTTGAATGGTTTTATCAGTTGGAAGGAGCTAATGTCCAAAACTGGGAGGACCTTGCTGCTGCCTTTTACAGGCAGTATCAGTATAACGCCGACCTTGCTCCCACTCGTACTCAGCTTCAGGGTATGTATATGGGTGAAAGTGAAGGTTTTAAGGACTATGCTCAAAAGTGGAGAGACTTAGCCGGAAGAGTCCAACCCCCTTTGTCTGATAGGGAGTTTGTTGACATGTTTCTAGGGACGCTATCTGGTCCATTTTTCAACCATCTGATCGGTAGTTCGTCATCTGGGTTTACCGAGTTGATTTTGACTGGGGAGAGAGTAGAAGCTGGTATCCGAAGTGGTAAGATACATAAGGATACTTTATTAAGTGAAGTAAAGAAACCTTTCACTGGTAAGAAAGAAGCTAGTGTAGTCTACGGCCCGAGGGGCCAAAACAGACCTGAACACCGTCAAGCAGTAAATGCGGTAGTGATATCAAGACCCACAGTTGCCCCATAATGCAATAATAAATAAAGGGTGGAAAGACCCCAAAGGCAGTACACTCGGCTCAATATGACCTTGTCTCAAATTCTACCACAATTATTAAAGACCAACCTGGTAACTCTGAGGGAGGCCCCGAAGAACCCCAACACCAGTTCTCCTTAATATAACCCAAATGCCCGTTGCGCCTATCACTCTGATGGCCCAGGTAATGATACAAACAACTGTTGGGCCTTGAAGAATAAGGTGCAAGACTTGATCGAAGCCAAAGAGATTGAGTTTGACGCTCCAGAGAAGCCCAACGTCATAACTGCATCCATGCCCAAGCATGGCTCGAGAATCAATGCTATTGAGGTTTTCTCTGCCACAGAAGATGCTGATGATGAGAACCCGGATGTTGACAGCTGGATCTACCCAACGACCAACGGTGGATTGAACAACTGGATGACAAAGGACTTCATACATGTTTCTTTTATTCCACAGTAATTGACTTTTGTTTTGAGATTTGTAATAGACAGTTTGAAACTTTACAGCCCAGTGCCTTGCCCAGGGCACTTTGGCTTTGCTTGTGAGGGCTTATTATTTGTCATTTTCATATATCATCAATAAAGCATTGGACGTTTCTTGCATTACAAATTTTTTGCTCCTTGTTTTTCTTTTTTTTGTCTCTCACTTTATCAAAACAGCTATTCTCTTACACACACTCACGTATCATAATGCATATCCATATCCACTTTGGATCCCATTGATAAAAACTCTGCTACTTCCAGTTATGACTTTGAAAATCCGATCAACCAAGTCGAGGACGAAGGTGAGGATGATTGTGAGGTGCCTGGGGAACTTGCTAGACTGTTACTGCAGGAAGAAAGGGCCATACAGCCTCATGAAGATCTAGTCGAGTCAGTGAACTTAAGTACAGAGGAAAACAGGAAGGAAGTTAAGATAGGTGCGAATCTGGAGCCTAGTGTCAAGCAACGGTTGATACAGATGCTACGCGACTATGTTGAAATCTTCGCTTGGTCTTATGAAGATATGCCCGGTTTGGACACTGATATTGTGGTTCATCGCTTTCCTACTAAAGAAGACTGCCCTCCGGTAAAGCAGAAGGTTCGCCGTATGCGCCCTGAGATGTATGAGAAAATCAAAGCTGAGGTCTTGAAACAGTTTGACGCCAAATTTATAGCTGTTACTTTTTACCCACAGTGGGTTTCCAATGTTGTTCCAATTACTAAGAAGGATGGTAAGGTACAGATGTGTGTGGACTATAGAGATCTGAACAGGGTAAGCCCCAAGGATGATTTCCCACTTCCTCACATCAATGTTCTGGTCGACAACACCGCGTAGCATAAGATCTTCTCCTTTATGGATGGTTTTTCTGGTTACAATCAGATCAAGATGGCTCCCGAAGACATGGAGAAGACAACCTTTGTTACACAATGGGGCACCTTCTGTTACAAGGTCATGCCTTTCGGGTTGAAGAATGCTGGGGAAACTTATCAGCGCACCATGGTCATTTTGTTCCACGACATGATTCACCATGAGATTGAGGTTTACGTTGATGACATGATCGCAAGGTCCCGAACTGAGGAAAAACACCTTGACCATCTCCAGAAACTATTTGACAGGTTGAAGGTGTACAAGCTGAGGTTAAATCCAAACAAGTGCACCTTCGGGGTAAGATCTGGTAAGCTGCTGGGTTTCGTCGTCAGTGATAAAGGTATTCAGGTGGATCCTGCAAAGGTGAAGGCTATACAGGAGATGCCAGCACCCCGCATAGAAAAAGGAAGTTAGAGGCTTTTTGGGACGTCTAAATTACATTGCCGGATTCATTTCACATCTGGCTGTTACTTGTGAGCCAATTTTCAAGCTGTTGAAGAAAGATCAAGTGGTAAAATGGAATAATGAATGTCAGGTCGCCTTCGAGAGAATCAAAGAATATCTTCAAGAGCCACCCATTCTGATGCCTCCAGTTGAAGGAAGACCTTTGATCTTATACTTGACAGTGCTGGATAATTCAATGGGGTGCGTGTTGGGGCAGCATGACGAGTCTGGCCGAAAAGAGCACACTATTTACTACCTTAGCAAAAAGTTTACCGACTGTTAGACCCGATACTCACTGCTCAAGAAAACTTGCTGCGCTTTGGCATGGGCTGCTCGTCGGCTGAGACAGTATATGCTGACTCACACTACCCTAGTGATATCAAAAATGGATCCAATCAAGTATATTTTCGAAAAGCCTGCCTTGTCCAGAAGAATAGCAAGATGGCAGATGGTCTTAACTGAGTATGAAATCTAATACACAACCCAAAAAGCAATCAAGGGGAGTGTGTTGGCGGATCATTTGGCACATCAGGCCGTGGATGACTACTAGTCCATGAATTTCGAGTTCCCGGATGAGAACATCATGTTGGTGACCGATTTTGAAGAACCTGGACCAAATGAAGGACCCGAGGAGGGATCCCGATGGTCTATGTATTTTGATGGAGCATCAAACGCGTTGGGTAATGGAATTGACGCTGTGATTATATCTCCTGAAGGTTATCATACTCCGTTCACCGCCCGATTATGTTTTAACTGCACCAACAATATGGTGGAGTATGAAGCATGTATCCTAGGTATTCGAGTTGCTATTGACCTGAGGATTAAGCTCTTGAGTGTATTTGGAGATTCCGCTTTAGTGATCAGTCAGATCAAAGGCGAGTGGGATATGAAACACCCAAATCTTATTCCTTACAAAGAGTATGTATTGACGTTGCTCCCACACTTTGAGGAGATAACCTTTGAACACTTCCCAAGAGAGGAGAATCAGTTAGCGGACGCGCTAGCTACCATGTCTTCTATGTTCAAGGTCAGGTGGGACAATGAAGCTCCCCAGATTACCATTGAGAGGCTGGACGAACCCACACATTGCTGTGACATCGAGACTTAAGAGGTAGCAGATAAACCCTGGTTCCACGAAGTAAAATAGTATCTTGAGAGTCAAGAGTACCCCGAGGGTGCATCTGTTAATGATAAGAAGTTTCTGAGAAGGTTCGCTGCAAAGTTCTTCATCAGTAATGGTGTCCTTTATAAGCGTAACCATGATTCAACCTTATTGCGATGTGTGGACAAAAGTGAGGCAGAAAGGATTATGGCAGAGCTACATGAAGGTACCTTCAGAACTTATTCCAGTGGACATACCATGGCAAAGAAGAACCTACGGGCTGGATATTTTTGGTCTACTATGGAAGCTGATTGTTATCATCATTCTCGAACCTGTTATAAGTGCCAAGTCTATGCTGATAAGGTGCACGTACCTCCAGTTCCCATGAATGTTTTGACGGCTCCTTGGCCTTTTGCAACATGGGGCATCAACATGATTGGCGAGATCAGACCTACTGCGTCCAACGAGCATCATTTCATCCTGGTAGCCATTGATTATTTCATGAAGTGGGTTGAGGCAGCTTCTTTTCCTACAGTAACCAAGAACGTCGTGGCGCGGTTTATCCGACACAATCTGATCTGTCGATATGGTGTAACAGAGAGGATCATCACTGACAATGGTAAAAATCTCAACAATACGATGATCATCGAGCTCTGCAAACAGTTTAAGATACAGCATCACAACTCTTCTCCTTACCGGACGAAGATGAATGGGGTTGTTGAAGCAGCGAATAAGAACATCAAGAAGATTGTGCAAAAAATGACGGTGACATACAAAGACTGGCACAAGATGCTACCATTCTCTCTTCATGGGTATCGTACCTTAGCGCAGACTTCAACAGGGGCAACACCCTACTCTCTGGTGTATGGCATGGAGGCGGTCCTACCCATTGAAGTCCAGATACCCTCTCTCTGGATTATGAAGGATGTAGGTTTGAGCAAAGATGATTGGATCCAGACCCGGCTTGATCAACTGAACTTAATCGATGAAAAGAGACTTAGTGTTATTTGTCATGGTGAGACGTATCAAAAGCGAATGATCAAGGCTTTTAACAATAAAGTCAGACGTCAAGAATATCAAGTCGGGGATCTAGTGATCAAACGCATCATACTTTCGCAAGGTGATCCTAGAGGCAAATGGACCCCTACGTACGAAGGGCCATTTGTGGTTAAGAACATTTCCTTGGGAGGAGCTATGATTCTAACCACCATGGATGGTGACGACCTTCCTTACCCCGTCAATGCAGACATAGTGAAAAAATACTATGCATAATCAAAGACCCGCTAGGTTGAATGGCCTAGGAAAAAATAAGGGCTTCCCGGCGAACCAAAATGGTTCGGGCAAAAGTAAGGGATGAAAACGAAAAAAACTGTACACCCGGAAAGTCGAAAACCTGAAAAGGCGGCTTGGGAAAAAAAGGGTATCCCGGTGGACTGAAAACCCGAAAGGGAGGTCTAGGAAAAAATTAGGGATTAAAGCGTAACACTATGTCTCATTGGATCATCTTACAACCAGACTTTGGTATTGACTATCAAGCTTGGAAGACACCAATCAATCTGATCTACCTTCGACCAAGTAGCAAAGTGATGATACACTTGAAGATATAAAGGCAATAGCAGAGTTGGAACCCAGTGGGATCGTTTCACATAACTGTTTTTCTTTCTTTTACACAAATTGTATAATTTCTGTTCCTTCGGCGGCATTCTCTTGCTAGGACGTCAGCCTCTTTGTACAAAATGCCTATTACAGGCTAACTTCAAAATCAATACAATTCATTTTCACAAAGAAATTTCAACTTGTGTGTTTCTTTTTCTGTTTTGTTTTGCAAGAACATCCAATGATTCATTTTTTATATATGCATTTGAAAATGATTGTTGCTTATAGATATTTACATGTGAAACAAAAGACGATTACTCGTAATTCTAGAACAGTGGAAAATAAGAAATGTCCAAACCTTACAGCTGCTCTACCCACCAGGTACAGGGATAGAGCCAGCTTGAGAATATGACTAAAGTTACATACACTCCCCGCAGAGGAGGAAGTATCCAAAAACAGTGGTGACAACTCTCCCCAGCTGAGGTTCATAATCGCGAACGAGTCAGCAAAATTCTCCCCAAGCAGAATTTATCTATCACCAACAATAGAATTTCACCATCAGTGGAGTTTATTTCTTCCACAGGCAGAAATTTAATCCCCGACAGAGTTCATCATCACCAGCAACGGTAATTCATCCCCAGCGGAATGGTTTTTCCAAATCAGTAGATCATCCAGCAGAATATATTTCTTCCCCATAGAGTCTTTCTCCCACAGGATTATTCTCAAACAGAGTCTCTCCCGACGGAATATTCTCAAGCAGAGCAGACGCAAGTCTCCGGCTAATCATCTTCGGTCACTATCCCTAGCAAGAACGAAGAACTCAACTCCTTGTACTCTCCAACAGCAGTCCGGGATTTATTTTCCCCAGCCAGAGAACATCATAAGAACATTGCATATCCATACATCATGGCATGCGCATACGCATCATACATCACAATCTCATTTTTTTTAGAACATCATTACTCAAGTACATTTCATACGTCATGACATTACATACGAATAACTCTTTACCTTTCAAGAAAAGATGCAGTCAAGTTCTTGCAAGTTTTCTCTGGTCCAGTCAAATCGATACTAAGATTTCTATTCCAGTTAAAAAAGCTATGAAGCCCGGAGATCGACCGGATAATAGTCAACCAATAATACGTCATACTGTGAAGCCCGAAAAACGACCGGATAACAGTACCAAAATACTACGAAGCCTGGAATTAACCAGATAGTGGTATATCTTAAATACAAGCTATGAAGCCCGGAAATCGACTGGAAAATAGCTTAACCCTCAGCAAGTTATTGTGAAGCCTGGAAATCGACCAGATAGCAATACAAGATACCATGAAGCCTGGACTCGACCAGATAATGGTATAAGACACCGTGAAGCATGGATCACGACCAAATAGCGGCAAAGGATACTTAAGCCTGGGACACGACCAGATAACAGTATAAGGTACTGCGAAGCTTGGAATTCGACCAAATAGCAGTTTACCCGGCCAATTACTAAGAAGCCTGGAATTGACCGGATATTAGTATGCCTTAAATTCAAGTTGAAGCCCGGATGCGACCTGATAACAACTTAATTCCTTCTGAAGCCTGGAGCACGACCAGATAAGAAGTGAGAAATTGCAAAGCCTAGAAAACAACTAGATAGCAAGTTTAATCTCATCTCCCCAGTAAGTCACTCTAAATCCTGGAGCACGACCAGATAGCAGTCGATCTTATTTTCCTCAGCAAACCACTGTGAAGCCTGGAGCACGACCAGATAGCAGTTCATTTTCATCTCCTCGACTAAGAGATGATTCCCCAGTAGAGTAATGGACAACTGAAGTTCCTAAAACTCTATCGCTCTCAAGACAAAGAACAACGTTCCCCAGCGTAGTCCTCCTCAACAATAAGTGTACGGGTTCTCGCAAAGGAATCTCTTATGCGATCGACACTTCCTATGATGGCATCTTTAAGACCATATTTCGACGTCAACCTCCAAATGGCATCTATAAGCCCATTCCCGACATCGCAAGGCAAATACCACTTCATGTGAGTGCAAATTTCTGGGCACTCTAGTGTTCAATCATCTTCAACCTTCAGATCACGAAAGGCAGACAAGCCAATCTACATCCTCAGGTTTAAGAAGATTGAACAAGGGAAGCTATTGTACCCCAAAATTTTCCCTCCCATATTTCTCTATACATTTCAAGTAAGGTCCTCAAATTGCTCAAGGAAGTCCAAGGGTCGACCAGACAAGCTCTCTCCTAAGACAGTCTACCTCAAATTAGGGTTTCAGTTTACATCAAGATGTTTGAGTCCAAAAGACCCCAAATGCTCACCACTGTCCTAATATGTTCTCAAGATTATCCATGTCAAGTTTCAAGCCTTGCAGAGGAAGTTTTCTCAATCAATTGCTCAAAGGCCTGAAAATCGACTGTGTTAGGGCAAAACTCAACTGTGGCTCACATACAGTCAAACTTCAAGATTTTTTGTCAACATCCTCATTTTGAAGTATTATTCATCATTTTGTCAAGGGTTGATCATGATTCCTCAAGGATTGCTCACAATTCATCAAAACCCAAAAGTTGCTAAATTAGGGTTTTGCAGGAAAAGTCAACTCAACTTTGACCAAGCATAACTTTCTCATACTTTATAAAAAATGACCCATCCAAAGCTCATTTTGAAGAGGATGCAATTCCCTACAATTAATATTCAGCTCCAAGTTCAAAATATGCACTCACAAGAAGATATAAATTTGGACATTATAGGTCATTTTGAAAAGTCAACAAAAATACCTTTTTTGTCAAAGCTTCATACATGAACATGGAAGACTCAATTGATATGAGACCAAAATGGTTTCTTATAGGACATCTTAAGCTTTCTAAAAATTTCAAGAACACATATCTAGGGTCCAAATTGAGAGAGTTATGCATTGGCAAAGTTGACCCTTTTTGCAAAATTGCCAAAAGTCAAAAGTGCCCAAAATTGCATTTTTTGTCAAATGGGCCCAACTTTTTATGTTTGCACTGAGTTTGTAACATGACCCACGACCCATGATCCTTTATATTTATCATTCTTTTATTTTTGTCATTTATTTTGATTTTATTTCAATAAAATCAAAATAAAATCATGAAAATTTCAAAAACTAATCAAAGCTTGAGATTTTGTGCATGTTTAGGTCTATCATACAGCTGGAGATGGAATCAAATCGTGCAAGGTTCATTTAGACACAAAAATATTGCATTTTACTTGATTTAGAAAGATTTTCACAAAGGATCAAATCATGAATCAATGATCTTAATTGGAAAAGATTTGATACAAGTTGGCAACCCTAATTCGTTCTAGGATACATAAGGAAGGATTACAGATCAAAAACAAGGGGATTGAAGGCGTGAAAAGAAGAGAACAAATATCAAAATTTCAAGGAAAAGTTGCAAACTGATTTCCCAGTTCCAGGCTTCCTCAAGCCTTTCCTGGAACACCAATCGATTGCTGGACATCCAGGGATCAAGACTTAACCACTAACAAGCTTCCTAATATCCAGAAATGCACTGTAAGTACCCCACAGTTTTCACATTTTCTTGAAATCGAAATTAATAATTATGGCATAGTTAGCATGTTTTATTGACATATCCTTAATCCACGAGTTATTTGCAAGCTAATGGTGATACTTAATTGCAATTTCATTTATTGTACAACAAGATGCCATAGTTAGGGTTCTTGCTTCGTTTTTAGGGTTTTTCTGTACAGCTACAATTGGCCATGGATAAGGGTACCATGATGCTCGTGAGGTTGCCAAGAGTTGATTGGTACCATTGTTTTGCATTTATCACGCTTGTATAGGATTTTGGAAAGGCACAGGGTTATACCTACACCCAGGGGACTGTAGGTAAAAGTCAAGAAACTTTTAGCAACGGTGGGAGGAAGAAGATGATAGTGTGGCACCCTGTGAATGGCCAGTTTTGAATTTCGCGCGTGGTTTGAGTTAGCCATTTGTTTTATTATATAATATTTATTTGTCATTATTTTTTCAACTAAGCAAGCCAGCTCACATGGTCATCATGCAGCGTGAAAATGCCAGAGGGCCCGAGTTTGATCTCCAGGTACCCATATTTACCTTATGTTATTTTTTTGCATAATCAGGCGCACTAACATCCAAGGCATCCACCATACACCATCAATATCCAGCCAACAGATCTTCAACAAGGCAGATCCAATGCCTTATCCCTGAGAGTCCACCATGGGCATCAGTCAAGCGTGCACACAAGATTGAGAAAGTCAATAAAGGTCAGAAACTATTGGGCCCAAAAGTGCAATCAGCACCCCTCCTTTGATATTCAAACACCAGACCCATTCTATTTCTTTTCTTTTTTTTCTTTTATTTAATTTATTTTGTTTAATTATTTTCTAACCACAAAATTAATTTCTTTTTTCATAAAAAATCATAAAATTAATTTTTCATAAATATAGAATTAGGTTTTATTTTTATTTTTTCAAATTTAATTTAATATTAGTCTAATTTAATTTAGGATTAATTCTAATTTTGTATATATTTAAAATCAATTAGAAAAATTAGGGTTAGCTTGATTTAATTTTTATTTCTTTCTCAATAAAACAAAAAATACAAAAATAGGTTGATTTAATTATTTTTCTTAATTTAAATTAATTAGTCATTAGGGTTCTTTATTTATTCAATTAAACTCTATTTTTCTCAAAATAACACAAAACCACAAAAAATGATTTTTCTTTTAATTAGGTTTAGTCAGGGTCAAAACCCTAATTCTCTCGTTTTCGTTTCATCGCGCGCGCTTATTATTTTTACAATATTAATGTAACTGCTCACGGTATGTAATAGTTTAATTATGATTTTCTTTTATTTATCATTTTACGGGTTTTTGGCTATGTAATTAATCCCTCCCCCGAAGCCTTGTAATAGCGTAGGTTTTTATTTCTCGCATTTTAATTCTCGCAAATATTAACTCTTAGATGTATGATTATAGGATTGTATGACAAGATTGCATGTTAGTTTAAAATGGCTAGCAAACCCTAATGTGCAAAGATAATAACTGAAATCAAATCACTCGCACATGCGCACTCCTAGGGTATACTCTCACTTCGGTTTCCTTCGGTAAACTGCCATTAAGTATAGGGTGTTTTAGTGGTCGCCCTCCTGTCTAAAAAAAGATCAAATGTCCCGTTCGGAAATGTTGCCTCGAAAACGTCGCCTCGGAAATGTTGCCTCGAATATGATCTTAAGACATTAGGGTTATTACTAAGATGTCCTAACATTGCTTTAGTGATCGTACGTCCCTTTCAAATTGACCCTTACAACTCTAACGACGGTGGTTCCTATTTCTCAAACAAGTAGGATAGCGCTGTCTAAAGGACACGAGAATAGAAACAATTCTTTTTTCGAGTAGGTAGATGGTAGTAGGTACTTGCTCAAAATTAAACTTTTCACACCAAACACTTTTCAAACAAAGATTTCAAAACTCTTCGTAACACTCTTGAAGACAGAAGCAAGGGTTAAAACAAATCCAAATAAAACTTTTCAAAACAAACACACACAAGCAATTTAAAAAGATGAGCAAGTACCTAAGAGTCCGTGGAAAACCACGGATAGAAAGGGTGCTAATATCTTCCCTTTCTATAATCTACCCCCCGTACTCAAAATCTTGAAAAAGGAATTTTTCTGTGCTTTTGTCCTTTCCAGTTGGATAAAATAAAAGTCGGTGGCGACTCTTGCTTACCGCGACATTTTGCGAACACAAACGCAAAACGCAAACCAGCATTTTCCAAAAACAGTCGGTTCTGCCACCGTATCACAGCCATCCTCACCAGATCCAGCGCAAACAATCTGGGCTTATTATTGTGCCTAATGATTTCAGATCCTTGCACCCCCCTCCCCCAATTTTCTACAACAGGCCCATTTCTTTTTTGTTTTAATTAGTTTTTTTAATCAATTTTATTTAATAAAAAAAATCACAAAAAATCATTAAAAATTAGATTTAGGTTTTGATTAATTAATTTAATTTTTGATAAATAAAAATTGATTTAATTTAATCACATTTTAATTTTATTTCATGATTAATTTGTAAACTAATTAAAATTAGGGTTAATTATTATTTTACACTATAAAAATATTTTTCTAAACAAAACACCAAAAATGTTTTCCTAACGCTTAGAATTTTTTAGGTTTTAATATCTTTCCCTTTTTCACAATCTCCGCACGCTTATTTATTTTCTCATTATTATTTTCATAAATATGTAACTGTTAAGGGATGTAATAGATAAATCAGGGTTTACTTTACTTTTCCCCCCATTTTGTGGTTTGTAACCCCCTTCCCCGAAGCTCTGTAATAGTATAGATTTACTTTTTCATAATTTACTATTTTCCTTATTACTGCTAGTTTAATAGGATTGAATGGCAAGACATAAAATCAAACGATAGCTAACCCTAATATCAAAATTAAAATAACTGAATCTCAACACACTTTGCACACTCGCACCTCTAAAATAACCCCACTTATTCCCTTGGATAAAAACAGTCATGTCCCTCGAACGTGAGACACTTTAGCGAAGACACTCGGTTAAAAGATCATAGTCCCTCAATGACCCTTCAATAATGCCTTCGATAAACGATCTTAGTCCCTTATGACAAATTGCTAAAGCTCCCTACAAGTTACCTTTATGACTGTTCGATGACCCGCGCCTGTCCCTCAAACATCCAATGATAGGGCTTTCTACTAACTAATGGTAGGATAATATTATCTAAAAGAAAAGGAAAATAACGTGAACGAATTTTAACTAGGTAGATAACTCATAGTCTCTTGCTCACAAACGAAAAAACATCTTTTACACAAGACACTTCTTTTCTAAAATATTTTCAAAACAAACACTTTGTATGCGTTCTCAACTGATACGAGAATCCTTACAAAGTTATCGAACTTAGGCATATTAAAAATATTTTCAAACTTACACATTCACAAGGCATTTTCAAAGTGATCTAGCAATTAAGATCCCATAGATAACTACGGATGAAAAGGGTGCTAACACCTTCCCTTTTCATAACCTACCCCCCTTACTCAGAAAAATTCTCAAAAGTCTTTCCTATTCTTTTCACCCTTTCCTTTATTGGATAAAAGAAAAGTTGGCGGCGACTCTTGCTATCCATAACATTTGCAATAAAATGCAAAACCAAAAGTCAGTTCTCCCATCGTATTACAGAACTGGCGACTCTGCTGGGGAAAACTAAAAGTGGGGTTACCTTAAGAGCTAGATCACCTTTATTGCTTTACTTGTTTTCCTTGTATGCTTTATATTTCGGGATATGCTTGGGTTTATTTCTTGTATAGATCCTATACCCAAATTTGGGGGCATTTTATACAAGTAGCAATAGATCAGGAAAATTGTACAGCGTATTCCGATACGGTTAAAGCGATGGCTACATTAGTGTCACACATTGGTTGGTGTCTGTGTCCCTTGAGTTAAGTCAAAGAGAATGTTAGGCTTCCGCGTGGTGACATAAGGCACTAACTGACCGTAGAACCTTAGTTAACACAACTTAGCCATTAGAAAGTAGTGAGATATCCGGCTTTGGTGCATATTGAAGTTGGTTGATACTCAATGCTACACTCATTGAGATCAAA
Organism: Vicia faba; assembly: GCA_948472305.1. NCBI lineage: Eukaryota > Viridiplantae > Streptophyta > Magnoliopsida > Fabales > Fabaceae > Vicia > Vicia faba. Next base: position 1,565,364,425 of record OX451735.1, read on the forward strand.
CTCTCAGGATATTTCAGTCGCAAATCAGATGCTTGTGCTGAAACAATGCTCGGGAGAAAGAACAATGATATTGAGGCTCCTAGAACCCGATTACTTCGTTTAGGATAGGTTGATCCAACTAAAACTTGTTAGTTCTCTTGTTTTAGGATTGGCTTAATTTTTGTAAAACAAATAATAGCAGCAATCATGTAATGTAGAATAGGATGTATAAACTTGATAAGAAGAACAGGTACAACAAGAAGTCATATTACAATGTTAGAACATGTTGTGTTGAACTTTTTCAACAACTAGAACAACATGTCAAAGAAGATGTCTTCGACATCGCGCCTACTGAGCTGGATTAATGAGATTCAGTTTATTCTTAACAGAGGCAGAATATTCAGGAGAATATTTTTCATCCTATGTGGCGCATATTTAAATGTCTAGAAAAATCAATCAGAAATCAAGGAGAATGAAGACTTTCTAAATAAGGAGATTATTTAGGAAACTAAAGATTGAAAACCTTTCTTGGGGCAGAAGTTTCTGCAGTTTGTTACAGCTGACTTGTTATGATTAAAGGCCCAAAACCAGTTGGGTAACAGGTTATAAATAGAAGGTTTTATAACCTATAAAATACACTGATCAAGATGTAGAAGTCTAGGGTTTTGTCAAGGTAAACCTCCCGGGTTGTGGGAAGGTTACCATGTTCACCTCGAAGCCTGTAGGTAAGAGGTGTACTGTTCTTGGAGGAGGCTTTGAAGCAACTTCAGGATGTGTTAGGAGTAAAGCTAAAAAATAGTAGAGTTTAGCTTGGAGACTTATCTAGGTTGTCTTGGAAGTGTGTCTTCCAAACTGTCTATCTATGTGATCAGAATCTTGGTGAAAGGTCATTGATGAAGTGACTGAGGTGTTGACTGTTAGGCATCATTGCGATGATTGGAAGTGGGATGGGGATATTCCATGTCTAGGGAGGACCTAGGTAGAAGGGTCATTGGGTAGTGATTAAGTGCATAGATCGTCAACGGGTGTGTTGGCTGTAGGGTCTGCAAATTGATACTGTTGATAGTGGACTTCATTCATAGCTTGGTAGCCCCCAGAGTAGGTGTTGTTGTACACCGAACTGGGTAAACAATTCTAGTGTGTTCTTTATCTTTTCAGTACTATTTTATTTTTCCTGTGTGTTTGTGTCAGATCAGATGTTTTGACATCCTTATAGGCCATCTGAGTCTGCTGTACCAGAATTTCAATTGGTATCAGAGCTATTAAACCATGCAGCGGAATACAAAACTCCTCAATAGAATATATGTTGACATTTTCAACCGTATTAAAAGTGTCAAAGATACTTGAGATCTTCCTCAAGTTCATTCATAAAGAAATTTATCAATAAGGTTGATGAGAATCAATTGATCAATGATGCTCATATACATCTTCATATTGACCTTGAAGACTATCAAGGATGGTGTGTTCCAAGAAGAAGGAACTGATGTTCTATGGGATGTTAGAACATTATTTCAACAGGTATGCACCTACTCCTGATCTAGAAGAGAATTCCTCTGGCTTGTGCAGGTTGATCAGGTCACGATCAACAGTTTATCTACTCCTTGTGTCAGTTTATTTCTGACCAAGGCTTATGGGAGTATATAGGTTGAGTTCCATGTTCTTGAGAAGAACTCATAAAGAAATCTCCTCTAGTTCCTTTATGTATATGAGATGAGCTCGTATCTGGAAGATCCTTCTGATCAAAGGAACCAAATTCATGGAATCCTGTTTGTGGCCATAGAACAAAGTATGTTTGAAAAGGAGTATTGTGATCCAACCACAATGTTTGATGCTTCTGAGTATTGTTTTAATTTCCCTTGAGGAAGAGAATTTGTGATTCTCTTTGTGTACCCTCAAAAGTTTTTGAAGAAGATCCCCTTCTCAAGGGTTGATATGATGTCAAACAGAATGCTGTGACATCTTTGAAGATGTTAAAACTTGAAGGGCATCATTTTTGAAGAATCAGGGGAAACAGACTTCTTTGAAAAGTCCGTATAGATACCTAATAGAGGGAATCTCTTCTGTAGGTACAGACAATGGCATCCATCATCTCAAACTCAGACAAGAGGTCTGAAGAAAAACTTATTGATATGTGGCTCGTGCAATCCCCTGTATATGTTGGTAGTCTAGTCTTAAAGTTTGATCAGTTGTTGTTGGTATGTTTCCTTGTGTTTCCCCCTACAAGGGCTGAGTATGAGTTACCATGGGTGTTTCCCCCAGAACCATAGTAACAATGGATGATGTCGTAGAAGATGTTGGAACAACATCTCAGTTTCTTCAGTAATAAAAGTGACCTTTGCTCAAGGATACACTCAAATTGATGGAGTTGTTTTTGATGAAACCTTTGTTCTTGTGGCTAGACTTGAATCAATTAGACTACTCTTAGGAGTTGCTTGCATTATGAGGTTTAAGTTGTTTCAAATGAATGTAAAGAGTGCCTTACTAAATAGCTATTTGAATGAGGAATTCTATGTGAAACAACCTAAGGGATTTATTGATCCAAGTTTTTTTCCTAACTATGTGTACAAACTGAAGAAAGCTTTGTATGGATTAAAGCAAGCTCCAAGAGCTTGGTATGAGAGATTGACATAATTTCTTGGTGAGAACGGATATAGGAAAGGTGGTATAGACAAAAATCCTTTTGTCAAGGAAGAAAAATGGAGATCATGATTGCATAAATTTATATTAATGATATTATGGTTGGTGGGATGTCAAATGAGATGGTTCAACATTTTGTCAAGCAAATGCAATCAGAATTTCAGATGAGCCCTGTTGGTGAGTTAATTTACCTTCTTGGTCTGCAAGTTAAACAAATGGAAGGCTCCATATTCCTATCTCAGAGAAAATATGCTAAGAATATAAAAAATAAATTTGGGATGGAAAATTCCAGTCACAAGAGAACACCTGCTCCCACACATCTGAATTTGTCTAAAGATGAAAAAGGGGTATGTGCTAGATATCGGGCTGATCCCAAAGTTAGCCATGCCAACTGTAATACGGTGGGAGAACTGATTTGGGTGTTTTTTGTTTGATCACAATTGTTGCGGATAGCAAGAGTCGCCACCGACTTTTCTTTTATCTAATAAAGGAAAGGGTGAAAAGAACAGTAAAGACCTTTTGATAATTTTCTTGAGTTTGGGGGGTAGGTTATGAAAAGGGAAGGTGTTAGCACCCTTTTCATTCATAGTTATCTATGGACTCTTAGTTTCTATCTCACTTTGAAAAAAATGTTGTTTGAAATGTGTTTGTGATTGGTTTTGAAAGTATTTTTGAAAATTTCCTTTGTTTAGGCGAACTTTGTAATGATTCTCGTCTCTATAAGAATGTATACAAAGTGTTGACTTTTAAAAATATTTCGTTTTAAAAGTTTTGGTGTGTTTTGAAATATGTTGTTTTGAAAATTTTGTGAGCAAGCAACTATGAACGTTCTACCTACTCAAAAAGTCTTTGTTCATTTCCTCCTCCTTTAGATATTGCTTGCTTACCATTGTTGGATAAGAAGCCCTATCATTGGATGTGAAGGGACGAGCTTGGGTCGTCGTATAGTCATAGAAGGCAACCTATGAGACACTTTAGCAATTTTCGTAAGGGACTAAGATCGTTTTACCGATGGCAACGTTGAAGGGTCATCGAGGGACTATGATCTTTTTTATCGAGGGTTTTTTCTAAAGCGTCCCACATTCGAGGGACATGACTATTTATTTGTAGGCAACAAGCGAGGTTACCCTAGAGGTGCGCGTGTGTTTGATTACATGCATTTTTTGTTTTGAGATTAGGGTTTTCTAACCATTGATTTTATCTTACCATACATACCCTAATTACTAACAATTATATTAAAAGCGATAAATTACGGAAATTAAAATCCTACGCTATTACATCACTTGGGGATAGGGGTACAAATTTACAAATGGGGAGGTAAAAGCAAATAAAACCTAATTGTATTATTACAACCATATTGAATGAATAAATACTGTGCAAGAATGTAAAAGATTAAAAAAAAATCATGTATTGACACATGATGGTTTGCATCGATACATATCTTTTCTTGCCCCTGGAAGTTAAAAACAACACCGTATGAGTCGACACAAAAGGGTTTGTATCGATTCATTTCCGTTTTGTATCGACACATACGCATTTTGTGTCGACTCATACTTATTTCTTGCCCCTGGAAGTCAAAATAAACTCAGTATGAGTCGACACATAATGGTTTATATCGGCACATTTCTACTTTGTATCGACTCATTCGTGTTTTGTGTCGACCCATAACCCATTTTACACCATATATGTGTGTCGACTCATAACCTGTTTTTTCCACTTCTAACATTGTTCTGCTACATGTACAATTTAGTTCTCAACATATAATTGATAAAAAAGAAAAGCAAGCATATGGTTAGCTTTAAGGATATGATATCTACATTTATCTTCAAAAATGAATCACTAATGATGCTTTAAATGAAGAGTTCAAAGTCAAGAAGACTTACCTTGAAACTGAAATTTATGTTTTGAGTTTGAGTTGTTGTCTTGGAGAAAGCAAGTTGGAGGTGGATGTTTTTGAGTTTGAAAAATAGTGATGTTTAGGGGAAAACTTGCAAGGTTGTACAATGGGTTGAGGTTTTGTTTTTGTGAATGAAGATAGGGATGAAGATGAGTAGAGGTTACAAAATGTTCTGTTAGATTTTTCAAAACTCTCTCTTCTCTCTTTCTAAAAAACCCTCTCCTTTTCTCTCAAAAAATCTCCTTTGTGTGTTGTGAAACATCTTATTTATAGATGAAATTGGCTGAAATTTGGGAGGGAAATAGATAAGTTTTTGAACTGTTTGGGTACACTGTTTCATTGCTTTTTAGACGCAGCTCTTATGTGCTAAGTTTGTGCAAATATGGGACTGATATGATGCAAATTTTGCAGGGCAACATTACAGATTTTGGAGCAGGTTTAGAGGCAGCATAGCAGGGTTGTCTTGTAGCAATTTTGGAGTGGAGTGGAAGCTTGGTGTAGGTCTGGTTTTATGGACAGATTTATGCAGCTTGTAATAAAGACAAGGCATATTTGTGGATAGCATAGTGGAAAAGTTTGAAGATTGAGTCAAAGGGAAAAGTTCAAACAAGACAAAGCTTAGGATTTGCAATTTTTTAACTTAAAAATGCATCCTTGTTGTTTACTTGAAAGCTTGTAACAACTTGAATTGTCTTGAATTGTGGTGAAAAGATGTCATGAAATTAACATTTATAAAACACTTAGAAATTTTTTTAAGTCTTGCAAAGTTTGACTTTTCAAAACGACTTTTGACTTTCTTGATTTCTTGATGATCAAATTTCATATTTTTGAATATCTTGGTGAAGTGTGATCATTGAAACTATAAATTGATCAAAAAGTCAAAGTTTGACTTTTCAGTGTACAGTTGACTTTTTTCATCAGTTGACCTAATTTCATCTATCAATCCACTAATCTCGTGAGATGAATTGAAATATGCAATTAGCTCAAAATGACATGCTTGAATCCTTGAGATCATGTTTTAAACCAATAAGTCATGTACTAGGTCAAAAGTCAAAGATTGGTCATTCCTAGTCAAAACCCTAATTTTGACCATTTTGCCCTTTCGACGATTTGAACAACTTTCTTGGAGAATTATGATCCAATATTGATCAAATGATACATATGACCTCAAAATGTTGATATTGTTCCAAAATCTTGAAGTTTGACTGTAGGTTGACCACAGTTGACTTTTTAACCAATCCAGTTGATTTTAGACCACCTAATCAACTGACTGAGCAATTTTGTGATCGAAGACTTGAAATTTGTCAGGGGCAATATTAAGGGTCCATAATGATCCATGAAAGTAATTTGAAACATTAGAAGTCCAACTGCCTTTGTGCAAACTCAAACCCTAATTTCAGGCATCGGTGTTAAGGAGATGGCTTGACTTAGTCAATACTTGTGCAAGCTTGTATCGTTGAAGATCTTTGTGAGAAATATCTTGAGAAAAGAGAGGGCAAATTTTGGGGTACAACAGTTGCCCTTGTTCAATCTTCTTAAACCTGAAGAGTTATATTGGCGGGTCCGCCATTCGTGACTTGAAGGTGGAAGATGATTGAACACTAGAGTGCCAAGAAATTTTCACTTGATGATGTGTTGGTTGATTGTGTCGGGAATGGGCTTAAAGATGCCGTTTGGAGAGGTGATAAAGAATTTGTTAGAGATGGGCTTACAGATTCCATCCAGAGTGACAGAAGAGGTATGTTGTTTGGCGACTTCACTGGGGAAATAATCTTAACCAGAAGAGGTCTATTGATTACCTATCATTAACTGGTAGAGATGAACCTAACCAAAAGAGGTATATTGAATACCTTTCATTAAATAGAAGAAACAATTCTAACCATAAGAGGTTTGTCTTTTTGCCTATCATTAACTGGAAGAAGTAAATCTAACCAGAAGAGGTCTTTTTTTTATTGGTTGACTTTTCCTGCAAGGAAAAGGGTTAGTTGCATGCAGATGTATGCATGGCATAATAATGTGCTCAAAATAAATGAGATTGTGCTGTATGCATTTGTCATGTATGTAATATGGTGTATGAATGTGAAATATAAATCCTTGACAAACGCTGGGGAGCTTTGGGAAGTTATATCCCGGACTGTTGTTGAGGATGAAGAGTAAGCACATCTTCAGACCTTGTTTAGAATGTTTTTGCTGGGTATTCCTGTTTTGTTATTTGAGGAGAAATACGCTGGGGAACATTGATTTTGGCTCTTTGCTTGAGGAAACTTTGCGGGGCGTGTTGACTTCTACTTGGGGAATAGAGTTCAGGAGTTGTCCATTACTCTACTGGGGAATTATCTCTTGATTGGGAGAATGGAAGTTAGTTGTTATCTTGTCGAAATACAGGCTTCGTAACAACTTTTGACTTGTTAGGGATGATAAAGTTAACAGTTATCTAGTTGTATTCCAGGCTTCGCAACAACTTACTGGGGAAGATGAAATTAACTGTTACTTGGTCGGGTTCTAGGCTTTGCATAAAAATACTTGGAAGAATGAAGTTTATTGTTATCTGGTCGGATTCCAGGTTCGCAACAACTTATGAAGTTAAATTGTTATCTGGTCGAATTACATGCTTCATAACAACTTGCTTGGGAGTATGAGGTTAAATGTTATCTGGTCAGATTCCAGGCTTCGCAGTAAATCAAAGTTAAACTATTGTTTGGTCGGGTCCCAGGCTTCGCAGTAGCTTAGATGAAATTAACTATTATCTGGTCAGATTCCAGGCTTCGCAAAAAAATGCTCGGGAGGGTGAAAGTTAACTGTTATCTGTTCGGATTCCAGGCTTCGCAACAACTTACTTGAAAGGATGAAGTTAACTATTATCTGGTTGATTTCCAGACTTCGCAGCAACTTATAAGGTTAAACTGTTATCTGGTCAAATTCTAGTCTTCACAGCATTTTAGGTAAAGTTAAATTGTTATCTTGCTGAATTCCAGGCTTTGCAGTAACTTAGATGAATTTAAACTGTTATCTAGTCGGATTCCAGGCTTCACAGTAACTTAGATGAAGTTAAACTTTTATCTGGTCGGATTCTAGGCTTTGCAACAACTTATGAAGTTAAACTGTTATTTGGTCGGATTCTAGGCTTCGTAGTAACTTATGAAAGGATGAAGTTAATGTTAGAACATAGTTTGATTCTACAACCCTTGTAAGAGTTTTGATGATAAAAAAGAAAAGAACATTTATGCTCCCTAAAATTATATTTTGTTTTGTAGAGAAGTTCTGATGGAAGAAGATCAGAAGATAAGTAACAAAGTTATTTCTACTGTGATTGTAAACATCTCTCAAAAAGTTCTGATGGAAGAAGATCAGAAGATGCGCTAAAACAATGTTTCAACTCTGATTATAAAAACTCTTTGAAAGAAGTTCTAATGCTGCAAATAGGATTTCACGGCTCTGATCTCCAAAGTTCTGAAGCAAGCAACAACGGATACTTCAATGTTCTAAAGCGTTACAAATCAAATATTTCCATTTCAAGAGTAACGGCTGGAAGGGAACAAGGATCTTTATTTTTGGAAAGCGCCTTAATTGTCATTGATCAAGTTTCTAAATGCTCATCCATGCTTCGCCTATTTAAACAAGCCTTGAGGATAAATCGTTCACGATTTACACACGCACAACAACGTTGCTGTCATCTTTAATCCCCAAACGTTCAACATTCAAATTTCGTGTAAAACATCACTGTCTTGTGATACTGTTTAATTAGAAACACTACTATACACTTTTATTCATACATTTTTTAGAGAATTTTCTTGAGAAAAACTAGGTTGTGGTTATACTCAAGAAGACTTTGGCCGTTGCCAAAGTAAATTTGTAATCAAGATTGATTAATGGATTAAGACCTCTTTGGAGAGAGGAGAAATCACCTTGGCAGGTGGACTGGAGTAGTTTGAGTTCAAACAAACCAGGATAAAAATCAACATGTTATTTTCATTAAGTTTTAAGATCCCAATTCAACCCCCTCCCCCCCCCCCCCCCCTCTTGTGTTTTTCCATTCTTCAATTGGCATCAGAGTGTTTGGTTCTGAGTACAAGCACTTAACCGTGTCAGTAAAAGATCCAAGCTAAGAAAAACACTATGGTGGGACCAAGTCAGAACATCAGCAGTGACTACAATTATGATAAAGACAGAATCAACGGTAAACCTCCAATCTTTGATGGAGAGAACTTTGATTACTGGAAAGACAGAATTGAAAGTTTATTTCTGGCTAATGATGTTGATCTCTGGGATATGGTGATTGATGGGTACATACATCCTGTTGATGAAAGCGGTCAGAAGATTTACAGAAAAATAATGTCTAATCATCAAAAGCGAGACTTTAAAAATCATCACAAGGCCAAAATTATTCTCCTGAGTGCCATCTCATACTCAGAGTATGAGAAGATCACAAATAGAGAGACCGCGAAGCACATGTTTGATTCCTTGAGAATGACGCATGAAGGCAACACACAAGTCAAAGAAACAAAAGCCCTTACGCTCATTCTGAAGTATGAAGCCTTCAAAATGGAAGAAGATGAAACCACTGAAACAATGTTCTCAAAATTTCAAATTCTGGTTGCTAGGATAAAAGTTCTGGACAAAGGGTACTCAACTATTGATCATGTAAAGAAGATCATCATAAGTTTACCAAAGAAATGGAGACCCATGGTCACTACGCTCAAACTGGCAAAAGATCTGAACAAAATATCTCTAGAAGAACTTGTCATCTCTCTTAGAAGTCATGAGATAGAGTTAGAAGATGATGAGCCCCAGAAGCAAGGTAAGCCTTTAGCCCTTAAATCTAATAAAAAATATGATTCTAAAGTTTTGCAGGCAATAGAAGAAAACTCTGGTGGTTCCTCATCAGAAGAAGACGAATTATCCCTTCTCTCCAGAAGAGTCAATCAGTTGTGGAAGCACGGGAAAAGGATGTTCAGAAATTCTAGAAGAATAGGGAATCATTCTGAATCATCGTCTAGGTACAGAAAGTCTGAACCATCTTCTGAATACAGAAAGTCAAGAAACAGGGACATCGTTTGCTACGAATGCAATGAACAAGGGCACTACAAAAGCGATTGTCCAAAGCTTCAGAAGGAGAAACCTAAAAAGAAGTTCGTTAAGGAGAAGAAGAAAAGTCTCATGGAAAAATGGGATGACTCAGACTCTTCAGAAGCCGGCACTAAATCAGAAGATGAAAGAGCCAACATTGCCCTTATGGCCAACATATCAGAAGATACTGAATCATCTGGATCAGAATCAAATTTAGAGGCAGAAGAGGTATTTTCTAACTTTTCTAGATCTCAATTAGAAGAGAGTCTGTCAGAAACTCTAGAAAGGAATCAGAAACTTCAAGTCATAAACAAGAACCTGAAAAAGGATCTAGTTTCTGACTCTGAAGAAACTAAGAATCTGAGACTGGAAAACTCTGAGCTGAAAGAAAAAATTTCAAAACTTGAAAATGAATTACAAAATACTCAGAAGGAAACTATCTCAGAAGTTCCTAGTAACCCTGATAAGATCATAAAGAAATATGATCATAGCTTTTAGAAATTCCTCGCTAAAAACATAGATAGAAGCAAGATGGCTTCAATGATCTATGGAGTTAGCAGAAATGGCTGGAAAGGTATAAGATACAAAGGTAAAGTATCCCAACCTAAGAAAGTTAAGGATTTGGTTATTAAACACACTCCTCTTAATTCTCATTTTACCTATGGGCATACACATGACTTAAAATATACTAGTAATGATTTCTCTGCTAAACCAAAATTCAAATAGAATTTTGGTAACTCTAACAAACATGGACTCAAAAAGATATCGGTACCTAAGGATAAAATTGTGTATGTTGCAAATATCTTTGACAGCAAGACTGAAACACCAATCCTGGTACCTGGACTCGGGATGCTCTCGACACATGACGGGAAGAAAGCATATGTTCCAAAGCCTAGAGCTCAAATCTGGAGGCTACGTAGGTTTCAGAGGCAATCATAAGGGGAAGATCATTGGCTCTGGAACAATTGGCAACGGTAATCTCCCCTATATTACTAATGTTATGTTAGTTGATGGATTAATGCATAACTTGTTATCCATAAGTCAATTAAGTGATAACGGTTATGATATAATATTTAATCAAAAGTCCTATAAAGTAGTTAGTCAGAAAGATGGATCTATCCTCTTTAATGGAAAAAGAAAGAACAACAAATAACAAAATAAAACTTTATGAACTGAAAAGTCAGAATGTAAAATGCCTACTGTCTTTGAACAATGAGCAATAGGTCTGGCACAGAATATTGGGGCATGTTAGTATGAGAAGAATATCTCAGATTAAAAAACTCAATTTGGTCAGAGGACTTCCTAACCTGAAGTTCAGCTCAAATGCTCTATGTGAAGCATGTCAGAAAGGCAAGTTTGCAAAACCCTCTTTTAAAGCAAAAAATGTTGTTTCTACGTCTAGACCATTAAAACTTCTGCATATAGATCTATTTGGACTAGTGAAAACTGCATCCATTAGTGGCAAGAAGTATGGATTAGTGATCGTAGATGACTATAGCAGATGGACATGGGTAAAGTTCTTAAGACACAAGAACGAGTCACACTATGTTTTCTTTGCCTTCTGTAACCAAGTCCAAAACGTAAAAGATGTTAGAATTGTTAGAGTCAAAAGTAATCATGGTGGAGAATTTGAAAACAAAAAATTTGAACTATTTTTTAATAAGAATGGTATCTCTCATGATTTCTCTTGTCCTATAACTCCCCAACAAAATGGAGTTGTAGAATAAAAGAACAGAACTTTACAAGAAATGGCTAGAACCATGATCAACGAGACTAACATTGCTAAGAACTTATGGGCAGAAGCAATTAACACAACATGTTACATTCAGAATAGAATCTCCATAAGACCTATTATGGAGAAGACTCCATATGAACTATGGAAGAACAGAAAGCCCAACATCTCGTATTTCCATCCATTTCGATGTATTTGTTTTATACTTAATACTAAAGAACATCTGGACAAGTTTGACTCTAAAGCATAAAAGTGTATTATGTTAAGATACTCTGAACGCTTAAGAGGATACAAAGTATACAACACAAAAACACGGATTGTAGAAGAGTCAATCAGTGTCAGATTTGATTATAAGCTTGGCTCTCAAAAGTCAAAGAAAGATAAATCTTTTACAGATATAGAAGTCCAATTTATAGGTACTGAAGACATTGCATCAGAAGTTTCCCACAAAGAATCACAGACAACACCAGAAGAAGATATCACAAATATCACAGCAACATCTGAAGAACCTCTCTAGAAAAGACAATCCAGAAGCAGCTTAGCTCATCTTGAAGACAAAATTCTGGGAAAGAAAGAAGACCCAATCAAAACAAGATCCACATTCAGAAACTATGAAGAATCTCTCATGGGATTAGTGTCTCTGATTGAGCTAACTTCCATTGATGAAGCTCTTCTAGACAATGATTGGATACTTACAATGCAGGGGGAGTTAAACCAATTCACCGGAAACGATGTGTGGGATCTGGTTTCCAAACCAAAAGGGTTCAACATCTTTGGAACCAAATGGGTATTCAGAAACAAGTTTAATGAACAAGGAGAATTCATCAGAAACAAAGCACGGTTGATGGCACAAGGTTATAGTCAACAAGAGGGGATAGACTATACATAAACCTTTTCTCTAGTCACCAGGTTAGAATCTATCAGACTTTTAATTTCTTTTGCTGTAAGTAATGGCATCACTCTCTATCAGATGGATGTTAAAGGTGCATTCTTAAATGGATACATTGATGAAGAAGTTTATGTGCACCAACCCCCTGGTTTTGAAAATTCAAAACATCTATAGTATGTTTTTAAACTAAAGAAATCACTATATGGTTTGAAACAAGCTCCCAGAGCTTGGTATGAAAGACTAAGTAGTTTTCTGCTAGAAAATCATTTTACCAGAGGGAAAGTGGACACAACCTTATTTTGTAATCCATTTAAAAATGACATTCTAGTTTGTAAAATTTATATAGATGATATTATTTTTGGATCTACTAAAGCCTCTCTGGGAAGAGAATTTGCTAAGTCCATGCAGGCAGAGTTTGAAATGAGCTTGATGGGAGAACTCAAGTTCTTTCTGGGCATTCAGATCAATCAAACACCAGAAGAACATACATACACCAAATCAAATACGAGAAATAAATTCTGAAGAAATTCAACTTATCATAATGTAAGCCAGCCAAAACTCCAATACATCCTACATACATTCTGGAGAAGGAAGAGGTAAGTAAAAATGTAGAACAGAAGATCTACAGAGGTATGATTGGTTCTCTCTTATATCTTACAGCTTCAAGACCTGATATTCTGTATAGTGTATGTCTATGTTCCAGATTCCAATCAGATCCTAGAGAATCTTACTTAACAATTGTTAAGCGAATTTTCAAGTATCTGAAAGGTACTACTAATCTTGGTCTGTTTTATATAAAAACCAATGAATACAAATTAGTAGGGTACTGTGATGTTGACTTCGCTGAAGACAGAGTAGAAAGAAAAAGCACTTCTGGAAGCTGTCAGTTTCTGGGAGAAAATCTGATCTCATGGTCCAGCAAGAGGCGATCCATAATTGCATTATCAACCGCTGAAGCTGAATATATGACAGTAGCTGGATGCAGCACACAGATGCTCTGGATGAAAAGTCTGCTTGAAGACTTCAATATATTTAAGAGTAACATTGATATACTCTGATAATACTTGTGCAATTTGTTTATCTAGAAATCCTATTTTACATTCTAGGGCTAAGCATATAGAAATAAAACATCACTTTATTAGGGACTATATTCAAAAAGGAATTCTCTCTTTAAAATTTATTGACCAATGGGCTGATGTTTTCACTAAACCACTTTCTGAAGATAGGTTTAATTTCATTCTGAAACATCTCAGCGTGAAATTATGTCCAGAATAAGAGTTTTATTTATGTATTCTTTAACCCTCAGAAGTTTATATTTTTTTTTGTGAACATCTGATCAATAAGTCTTCAGAAGTTAGAAGGACGGTTACATTAGGATCTATCTAAGAAGATCTGAACAATTCCCAAACGGTTCATTTCAAAGATATAAGCATGTAGTTCACATCATCAACATCTGTCATCCTCTCACAAGCGTTCTTCTAAGGCTGAACACGCGTTCAAATTCTGAAGGGACTAAAGCTTTGATTGGATGCATTGAGACTCGTGTTGTACTGGTAACTATTCTATATCTCCATGCCATCTCCCTATTTTCAGGATTCATTAATGCTATGTAATAATTATTTTTCACTCTTTTCTTGCTAATTAAGTTTTCAATTTGTTTATAAATACACTGTTCACTTTCACATGACTTCCTCCACCTCAATCTTAGTTTTTTAAGATTGTTTTTTGTACTGTGTTTAATCTTTTTGTGTTGTTTGCTTCTGAATGTGTTTTTGCAATCCTTTTTAATACAACTCTACTTTTATTGCTTAAACGCGTTTATATTGCTTTTTGATTCTTGACAAAAAGGGGGAGAACGTAAGATATTTCTAATAATAGTATCAAGACACAGTCTCAAACATTTTGCATATCATAACTTCTCGTTTCTTGCTCTGAAAGTAAAACAGGAACAAAACTCTGGTAAAGACAGAAGTAGATGCATCAAAAGATCCATCAAAATCTATGATCAGAATAAACTTCAGGGAAGTATTTTTCTCTATCTGAGTATTTAACTCAGGGAGAGATCTTAAAATGCTTTATGTTATGTCTGTTTTTATTGAAATATCCTAGTTTTTATCATCATCAAAAAAAGGGAGATTGTTAGAACATAGTTTGATTCTACAACCCTTGTAAGAGTTTTGATGATAACAAAAGCAAATAACATTTATGCTCCCTAAAATTATATTTTGTTTTGTAGAGAAGTTTTGATGGAAGAAGATCAGAAGATAAGTAACAAAGTTGTTTTTGTTGTGATTGTAAACATCTCTCAAAACGTTCTGATGGAAGAAGATCAGAAGATGTGCTAAAACGATGTTTCAACTCTGATTATAAAAACTCTTTGAAAGAAGTTCTAACACTACAAACAGGATTTCATGGCTCTGATCTCCAAAGTTCTGAAACAAGCAGCAACAAATACTTCAATGTTCTAAAGCGTTACAAATCAAATATTTCCTTTTCAAGAGTAACGACTGGAAGGGAACAAGGATCTTTACTTTTGGAAAGTGCCTTAATTGTCATTGATCAAGTTTCCAAATTCTCATCCATGCTTAGCCTATTTAAACCACCCTTTAGGATAAATCATTCACGATTTACACACGCACAACAATGCTGCTATCATCTTTCATCCTCAAACATTCAACATTTAAATTTTATGTAAAACATCATTGTCTTGTGATACTGTTTAATTAGAAACACTACTGTACACTTTTATTCATACATTGTTTAGATAATTTATTTGAGAAAAACCGGGTTATGGTTATACTCGAGAAGACGTTGGCAGTTGTCAAAGTAGATTTGTAATCAAGATTGATTAGTGGATTAAGACCTTGTTGGAGAGAAGCAAAATCACCTTGGCGGGTGGACTGGAGTAGTTTGAGTTCAAACGAACTAGGATAAAAATCAACGTGTTATTTTCATTAAGTTTTAAGATCCCAATTCACCCCCCCTTCTTGTGTTTTTCCATTCTTTAGTTAATTGTTATCTGGTAGGATTCCAGGCTTCGCAGCAAATCAAAGTTAAACTGTTATCTGGTTGGATCCCAGGCTTCGCAACAACTTTCGGGGATAGTAACGTCTCTGTTGGGGATTGCAATGACTCTACCGGGGATTAAGGGGTTTTGTCCGTTGATTTGTGATAGTTTGAGGAGCCAACTCAAGTTGGGGAATTTGTAGTTTGTTGGGGAAATAAACCCGATTAAAGAGAATATTTTGATGATCTACTGGGGAAGTGACTTCTTTAAGCAGAATTCCACAAGGATTCTTTTTTAAGACCAACTCAGCTGGGGAGAAGTTTTCCAAGAGATTGGAACTCTGAATCTACGAATTTAACTCTGGGGAAAACTTTGTTGTAGTAACTGTGTGGGGATATCCCAAATCCTTAAGGAAATGCTTATTACTGTTTTTATGCATACACTTGTTACCAGTTTAATCACGTTTATATGCATATGTTTATTAAATTTTAGTTATTGGACACTTTTGCACTCAAAACAAAAAAACAAAAAGTTTACACTTCAAAGTATATTTGTATTGACGTTTCCCTATAAACAGACGTTTTTGTACAAGGAGACAGATATCCTAGTAACAAGAAATCATCGAAAGAATAAAAGGAATACAAAGTGAAAACAAAAATAATAGCCATGTGGAAATGATCTCGTTGGGTTCCAACTCCGCTATTGCCCCTATGTCTTCGAACATCATCCTTTGCCGTTGAAAGAAGTCGATTGAATTAATCTTGGACCATTGAACTTGGACCTTGGTAATAAAGCTGGCTGCTGAGATCCAACGAGACATAGTCATACACTTTAATCTCTAACTTTTTCCTGGACTGCCCTTTCGGGTTTTTAGCCCATCAGGATACCCATTTTTGCCCAAGCCACCCTTTCGGGTTTTCGACTTGTCGGGTGTATAATCTTTTTTATATATCCCTAACTTTTTCCCGAACCCTTTTGGTTCGCTGGGATGCCCTTATTTTTGCCTAGGTATGTCAACCTAGCGGGTCATTATTTATGTGTAGTATTTTTTTTACTATGTTCGTGTTCACAGGATGCGGGAAATCTTCACTGTCCATGGTAGTCAGCATTATGGCACCGCCAGAGAATACTATCTTGACAACAAATGGCCCTTCGTAGGTGGGAGTCCATTTGCCACGGGGATCCCCTTGTGGTAAAATAATGCGTTTTATTACCGAGTCACCAGTCTGATACACTCGAGGTTTGATCTTCTTGTTGAAAGCTTTGATCATACACTTTTGATACATTTGACCATGAAAAAAAGCAGCCAGTCTTTTCTCATAAATCAAGTTCAATTGATCCAATCTAGTCTGAATCCATACGTCTTCGCCTAAGTCTGCTTCTTTCATAATCCTTAGGGAAGGAATCTGAACCTCCACTGGCAGGACAACCTCCATGCCATAGACTAAAGAGAAAGAGTTGCCCCAGTAAACGTTCGAGCCGAAGTACGGTAGCCATGAAGAGCAAACGGTAGCATCTCATGCCTGTCTTTATAGGTTACTACCATCTTTTGCACAATCTTCTTTATGTTTTTATTGGCAGCTTCTATTGCGCCATTCATCTTGGGTCCATAAGGAGAAGAATTGTGATGCTTGGTTTTGAACTGAGTCCAGAGTTCAGTAATCATAGCATTGTTGAGATTGGTTTCGTTGTTAGTGATGATCCTTTCAGGGATACCATAACGGAAGATGAAGTTATGCTTGATAAACCTGGATACAATGTTCTTCGTTATTGAGGCATGTGATATAGTGGCAGAACCGACTGTTAATACTGGTTTGCGTTTTTTGTTCGCAAATGTCGCGGTAAGCAAGAGCCGTCACCGACTTTTATTTCATCCAACCAAGGAAAAGGGAAAAGAACAAAAAAAACCTTTTTCGAGAGGTTTCTGAGTACGGGGGGTAGATTATGAAAGGGAAGGTGTTAGCACCCTTTCTATCTGTGGTTTTCCACGGGCTCTTAGGTACTTGCTCATTCTTAAATTGCTTTTGTGCTTGTGTTTTTGAAAACGTTTTTGAAATTTTCCTTAGTGCGGCGTTTCACTTTATGGTAACCCTTGTATCAGTCCTCAAGGATGTGGTAAAGTGTTTTGAAAACTTTAGTTTGAAAAGTTTGTTTGAAAGTGTATGTGTAAAAATTTGTTGTTTTGAGCAAGTACCTAAAAGTTTCTACCTACTCGAAAAAGTCTGTTCATTTTCTTAGTTCCTTTAGACAGCGATATCCTACTATTAAGGAGTAAGTAGCTCCATCGTTGGAGTTCAAGAGACAATTGTAAGGGACGTAAGGGACAATTACGATCACTAAAGCAATGGTTTGGAAACCTTAGTAATTACCCTAGAGTCCTAAAGATCTTTTCGAGGCAACATTCGAATGGGTCATTTTTTATCTTTTGGGACTAGAGGACAACCACTAAGAGTCCCTATACTTCACGATCGTTTACCGAAGGCAACCAAAGTGAGGCAAACCCTAGGAGTGAGCATGTGCAAGTGTTTATTTTTCAGTTTATTTATCTTTGCACAATTAGGGTTTTCTATGTTCATTTAATTGTTATCTTTCCATACAATCATATTATCCATTCATCTAAGCAGTTTATCGTGCGGAAAAAAAATTGCAGAAAGATAAGGGTTCCTAAACTATTACAAGGCCTTGGAGCAGTTACATAATTAGATGCAGAAATTTAAACCTAATTAAATTATTACAAACTAGGAACAATTACATAAATGACAAAAATAATACAACAGAAATAGTAAATGCACGAAGGATAACAAAGCGTCTAAACCCTAAAACGCGACTAGGTTAAGAGAAAAGTATGTTTTGTTGTTTTTATCTGGAAAAAATTAAATAATAAAAAGAGTAATTAATTAATTGAAAAAAGATTATTAATTAAAAATTAATTCTAAATAAAAACCAATATTTTTTATATTTTTAAAGAAAAAGATTTGAAGTCCAATCCTAGATTCTAATTGATTTTATTTTTAAAGAAAACAAATCAAATTAATTAAATCAAATTAATTTTAATAAAAAAAACCTAAATTCTATTTTTTTGTGATTTTATTGATTTTATGATTAAATAAAAAATGATTTTTTGAAACAATTAAAATAACAAAGAAGAAATTAAAAAATAGAATAAAAAAAGATAGAAATGGGCCTGTTATTGTTTCCAGCCTGGGGGTGTGAGTGGCAATTTGCTAAGCCCAGATTTGTACAAGCCCAATTGCCTGCATGAGATCCAGTGTTGAGTATGCCTGAGGTTCCACCATGGGGACATGCTTGCAGGGTGCTAGATCTGACCTTGTAGTAATCTGATGGATGACATCTGAAGATGCATGGTGGACACGCTGGAACCCAAAGCATAGGATCTGCAAATAACTTGTTGGAAAAAAAAACTCCAGACCTGGGTATCGAACCCAGGTCTCTCCCTTTGCACCCTTATGCCTTTTCCATCTGCGCTGCTGGATCATTCATGAATATAAAACAAAATAAATCAATATAATATGAAACAAGGACAAATGTTGAGTTGTCAAAACACGCAGGCACTGTGGGGTCCCTATATTTTAAACGAACCAACCAAAACATGGGAAATTTCCATGCAAGTCTCCGGCCGATCAAACAACCTCAGGTGGTGGTTTCGGTCATCTTCTCCATTTGATCAAAAACTCAAACCTGCAAATCACGCAAGATACGGATGCCAAGGGTACCCTACCCCCCTATTTCGAGGGTTGTGATCACGATGGTTGGACTTTTTAGAAAACTTAGGATGTCCTCTAAACAACCCTTTTGGTTTCATCTCAATTGGATCTTCCATGTTCATGTAAGGATCTTTGACCCAAAAGGTGTTTTTGTTGACTTTTTGAAATGACCTATAATGCCTGAATTTATATCTTTTCATGAGTGCATTTTTGAACTTGAGGGCTGAAGATGAGTTGTAGGGAATTGGATTCTCTTCAAAATGAGCCTTGGATGAGAAATTTCTGATAAAGTATGAGAAAGTTATGCCTGGTCAAAGTTTGATTGACTTTTCCTATAGAAACCCTAATTTAACAACTTTTGAGTTTTGATGAATTAGGAGAATTCCTTGAGTAATATGATCAACCCTTGATCAAATGATGTATATCACTTCAAAATGTTGATGTTGACCAAAAATGTTGAAGTTTTACTGTAAATAAGCCACAGTTGACTTTTGACCTAGCATAGTTGATTTTCAGGCATTTGAGCAGTTGACTGAGCAAACTCCTTGTGCAATGCATGGAACATGGCATGGATGATCTTGACAACATATTAGGGAAATTGAAGTCATTTAGGACCCTTGTAACTCAAACATATTGATGAGGAGTGAAACCCTATTTTGAGGCTCATTGTCTTAGGAGGAGGATTTGTCTGGTCAATCCTTAGTCACCTTGAGCAATTGAGAACCTTTAGGAGTAAATTTTGAGTAAAAATGGGAGGGAAAATTTTGGGGTACAAAAAGGAATATGAGGTAGCTTCGACCCATTTGGTGAAGTAGTCAATATCTACAAGGATGAAACGATGTCCATTAGAGGCAGTGGGATTGATTTCTCCAATCATGTCAATGCCCCACATTACAAACGACCATGGAGTAGCCATGACATTTAGAGGTATCAGAGGCATATGAACTTTGTTGGCATAGATATGACACTTATGGCAAGTCCTTGAGTGATGGTGATAATAATTTTCCATTGTCGACCAATAGTACCGAGCCCTCAGAATCTTCTTGGCCATAGTGTGTCCATTAGAGTGTGTTCCAAAGATACCATCATGCATGTTGTAATTTGGTGGGAGAACTGGCTATTATACTAGTTTTGTGTTTGTATTTGAAAATTTTGCGGTAATCAAGATTCGTCACCGACTTTTCTTTTATCCAACAAAGGAAAGGGTGAAAAGAACAGAAAAAGACCTTTTGAGAGTTTTCTGAGTAAAGGGGGTAGACTATGGAAAGGGAAGGTACTAGCATCCTATCCATCCGTAGTTTTCTATGGGCTCTTATTTGCTTAGCTCATTTTGAAATACCTTGTGCTTTGTGTGTTTTTGAAAAGTATTTTGAAATTCCAATAGTAAGGCAACTTGGTTTATGATAACTCTTGTATAAGTCCTCAAGAGTGTTGATCAAGCGTTTTGAAAATGTTTTTTGAAAGAAGTTTGTGTATGTGTAAAAGTTTGTTTTTGAGCAACCATCTAATCAGCTATCTACTTTACTCGAAAGGGTCTTTCTTTTCTTCTTTTCCTCAAGAAAGTGATATCCTACTATTAGTAAGTAGGTAGCCCTAGTCGTTAGATGTTTGAGGGGCATTCCAAGGGACATTTATACAGTCACAAAGGAAACTGGGCAAGAAACTTTAGTAACTATCCTAGGGTTTTAAGATCATTTTTACTGAGGAAACATCGAGAGGGTCATCGAGGGACTTATGATCTTTAAACCGTAGGGTAGCCACTAAAATCTCCTGTTTTAAGAGTTGTGACTATTTTTCGAAGGCAACCAAAGTGGGATACCCTAGAGGTGCCCATGTGTAATTGTGTTGTTTTCAGTTATTTATCTTGTGTTAGGTTTGCTAATGTTTGCTTTTAGTCTTGCCGTACAATCCTATTAATCATAAATCTAAGCAGTTAATAATTTGCAGAAATTAAAAGTGCGGGAATTGTAAATCCTAGCTATTACAAGGCTTCTAGGAGGGGGAATTATTTACATGTCCAAAACTTGGGGAATAAAGCAGAAAAAGTAAGAATCCTACTTTAAACTATTACAATCAGGAAGCAGGTACAATAGTATGAACAAATAATTCCAAAATAAAGGACGTTTAAATCCTAAAGAAAGAAAAATATGTTTGCTTGTTTTTGACCAAGGAAAGAAATTTTATTTAAAATCCTAAGTCTATTTATTTTAAAATTAAGAAAAAGGGGTAATTAATTAATCAATTAATTTACAAAATTAATTTGAATAAATAATAACCTAATATTTTTTTTTTGATTTTTTATTTGATTTTACGATGTTATATAAAAACAAGACAAATAAACAAATAAATCAAAAAAAGAGGAAAAAGTAAATGAGCCAGGACATCAATAGAAATATGGGGGTATGACTTGTAAAACGCAAGCTCAAGATAGAAGGAGTCCAACTCTGTCTTGTGATCCAGTGAGGACAGCCTCTGAGTTTCCATGGTGATCTACGCGTTTGGATGCGTTGATTTGGATCACATGAGATCTCCTGGTGTTGACCATGTGGTGTATGGTATGCATATGCTGGCTGGATACACTGAATCTGCGTGTAAAGCGTTAGGAAAAAATGAAAATACAAGACCTAGGTATTGAACCCAGGTCCTTCCCCTTAATTTTAACCCCCACCTAATTCGAACCCCTAAGTCCAAATCTGAAGATACTTTATCCAGAAACATCATAAATCCTGAGATTTGAATGAACCAAATTCGAATGCCCTAGCAATGGCAATTTGTGTTTTAGGAACTGAAACTCAAATGAATAACATTAAAACATTCATAAACATCACTCATAACATGGATATGTGATCAATATGGGTTTAAATTACATATTGAATTAGTTTGAGATCAAAGACAAGTTACCAACAGGGAATGAGTGAAATACTTGTTTTGGATTGAGAAGGCCTGCAAAGATTGCTTCTATTCTGACAACTTTGTGAAGGTTTGGAGAATTTGGGGTGGTTTTATGAGGCAGCTTCTTGTGTGTCTAAGGAATGTTTTATGGCTGGAGGAAATGTTTCGTCTGGAGGCAATGTTTTGTCTGTAGGCAATGCGTGTCTGT
The DNA here is from genome assembly GCA_948472305.1 of Vicia faba. NCBI lineage: Eukaryota > Viridiplantae > Streptophyta > Magnoliopsida > Fabales > Fabaceae > Vicia > Vicia faba. Next base: position 1,565,386,458 of record OX451735.1, read on the forward strand.
CCTCATTTGCTTACGTTTTAGCTCTATATTTATAGGGGTGCAGTCATGAACGAAAATGGCAAGAATCAGCCATTAACCATGGCTTTGAAGGAAGAATTGAGAGTCTTAAAAAGTTGCCATTGTTGATGATTTTCTACCATTTTGGGGTTTTTGAGTGAACCTAGACAGGTTTCACTCCCACATCTTGACTTTTTGAATGCTCCCAAGTTTTGTTCTTCGATGGTTCTGAGTTCCAATTCGAATGGTCCAAGGCCTCATCGTTGTGGCTTCTTCGATTGAGCCAATATCTTCCTTAGTTGCTTGATCTGAAAACTATCCAATTAGCCCAATCGAACAATTCTTGTTCCTTTCGATTTCCTTTCCTTCAATTCGACAACCTCTTCCTCTTGGTCTGTCGAAGCTTCATTTTGTCATCTCCTTCGAATGTAGTTGTGCAATAGGCTCTTTGATTCCAACTCCCACCCTTTGCTTACGTCTACAAAAATATCTTTCTTGTTGATCACAAGTTCACTTTCGATTGGTGAATATAGCTTATATACGCCAACTGAAGGATGACTTACGAGCACCAAGCCTTTAATTTGATTACTTAACTCCTTCCTTGCCTGTTCAGGCACATGCCTGAAACACATTGATCCCTAAAACTCTAAGATGACTCATATTTGGATGATTCATCTCTAACTGTCCTTTGATCATGCCATGCTTGAATATGGCATGTCGTTTGAACCAATAGATTCCCACGTGTTTCTTTGGATAAGATAAGAGCTTTTTGAATTCCAAATGTTCTTCTTTTTGAAGCGCCCATTCAGGCAACATGTCAATTGAAAGGTGTCTTCCTTGTAACACTTTGAATGGCTTACATCTCCATGTTCAAAAACGAACCTTTAGATGGCGCTTATTACCAGCTCTCCCAATCGAAGGCTTCATAAAAGCCTTCTCACGCTTTCTTTCGAACTAGCCCTCCTTAGATCCTAGTGTTTCGTTGGGCATTAAATTAGCATGGATACTGTTGTCAAAGCTGCTTTGACCTAAAAGCCCTTAGGCATATTTTCAGCCTTCGACCTACACTTTTTCATGTACACTTCTTTTCTTTCTTTCAGCTGTGCCATTATGATGAGGCATATAGGGTGTCATGGAAATCATTTGAAGCTCTGAAACTCACACATCTTGGTGAAAAGTGAAATTAGTTGAAAGGCCATTGCTTAGGAGGAGAGTTTATCTCATCAAATCTTGGTCAACCTTGAGCAATTGGGGACCTTAATGAGTATGCCTTGAATAAAAATAGGAGGCAAAATTTTGGGGTACAACAACTGCCCTTGTTCAATCTTCTTAAACTTGAAGATGTAGATTGGCTTGTCTGCCTTTCGTGATCTGAAGGTGGAAGATAATTGAACATTAGAGTGCCCAGAATTTTGCACTCGCAGGAAGTAACATCGTTGGTTGATGATGTCATGAATGGGCTTACAGATTCCATTTGGAGAAGCTAACTGAGAGTTGTCGAAGATGGGCTTAAAGATGCCATCCAGAGTAGATGCTGACTTCATAAGAGGTCTCTTTATGGGGATTCCTATTCCTGTTGTCTGAGGAGGACTCCATGGGGAATGTACATTTTTGTTGTTCTCCTGCTTGAGGAAAAATATTTGGGGAATAGAGTCTAGGAGCTTTAGTTGTCCATGGCTCTATTGAGGAGTTATCTCTGGACTGGAGAGATGAACATTAGTTGTTTTCTATCTGAAATCCAGGCTTCATAGTAACTTGCTAGGGAGAATGAAATTAACTGTTATCAGGAGATGTATTAGAAGGATCCTGTGTAGGGCTGCTTTAGGATGAGTCAGTGTTAGACTGCATCTGGAGATATATTAGAAGGAGCCTGTGTATGGATGCTTCAGGTGAGTCCGTGTTAGACTTCATCTGGAGATATATAAGAAGGAGCCTGTGTAGGACTGCTTCAGGATGAGTCTGTGTGAAATTGCATCTGGAAATATATGAGAAGGAACCAGTGTAAGGTTGCTTCAAGATGAGCTTGTGTGAAGCTGCATCTCAAAATTTATGAGAAGGAACTTGCGTAAGATTTCTTTAAGATGAGCCTGTGTAAAGTTGCATCTGGAGAGAAGGAACCCGTGTAAGATTGCTTCAGGATGAGCCCGTGTAAATATGCATCTGGAGATCATGAGAAGGAACCTGTTGTACCCCAAAATTTTCCCTCCCATTTTCACTCAAGACATGCCTCTAGAGGTCCTCAATTTCTCAAGGATGACTAAGAATTGACCAACAAATTCTCCTCCTAAGGCAGTAAACCTCAAACTAGGGTTTCAATTTTAAGCAAGATGTGTGAGTCCAAAGGATCCCAAATGTTCTCCATTGTCTTAATATGTCCTCAATATCATCCTTAACAAGTTTCATGCCTTGAACAACATGTTTTCTCAGTCAATTGCTCAAATGCCTGGAAATCAACTGTGCTAGGTCAAAAGTCAATTGTTGCCCAAATACAGTCAAACTTCAAGATTTTTGGTCAACATCAACATTTTGAAGTGATATCCATCATTTTATCAAGGGTTGATCATGATTCCTCAAGAAAAGCTCCTAACTCATCAAAAGTCAAAAATGCCAAATTAGGGTTTCTATAGGAAAAATCAACCAAACTTTGACCAGGCATAACTTTCTCATACTTTATCAGAAATTTTTCCACAAAGACTCATTTTGAAGAGAATCCAATTCCCTATAACTTCTCTTTATCCCTCAAGTTTAAGAAATGCTTTAATCAAAAGATACAAGCTCATACATTATAGGTCCTTTCAAAAAGTCAACAAAAACACCTTTTGGGTCAAAGCTCCTTACATGAACATGGAAGATCCAATTGAGATGAAACCAAAAAGGTTGTTTAGAGGACATCCTGAGTTCTCTAAAGAGTCTAAGAACACCATTTTAGGATTAAAATTGAGAAAGATATGCCTTGCTAAAGTTGACCAATTTTTGGAAAAGTGCATGAAGCCAACATTGACCTAACTTAAATATTTTCCAAATGTGCCCATGTTTCCATGATTGAAACGTGCCCTTGACATGGCCCACGACCCTTGAGCTCAGTCATACATTATTTTATTATTTATACCATTTATTTTGCTATTTTTTCCATTAAAATGCAAAATTAAATAAAGTAAATAATTAAAATAATAAAAGATATGATGGTGAATATTTTTATATCTAAATGAGGGACAAAACATGCTGGCAAATGAAAGAGAAATCGTGAATGAAAGGAAAGATTGGATTTGTTCTAAAAAGGCCAAAAATCAAATATTTGGAAAGAAAAATATTTCTCATCAAGGCATGGATATTTTTGCTCCATTTGTAACCATATTCTGATTCACTACATAAACACAAGAACCCTAGGTCAAAACAACACGTGAAAGCTGCTTCCAAACCAAAAATTTGCAAAAATAGTCAAATGTGGTGCAATTCAAAAGCTCACGTTCCAGGCAATCTAAATCAGAACCAGGCATGCCATCATCCTTCTGAGGATCCCAGGGGTAGAACCAACCTTTCTTTGAAGGCCAAAGCATCCAGAACCACCCCCTACAAAAACTCACGGTTTGCAAAATTCTCAAACTCAAAACTTTCAATTTAGGGCATATAAATAACATCTTTGCATATATTTGAGTTTAATATCATATTTTCATGTGTTTTGAACCATTACACGCAAGCTTGCACGCCAGAATAAGAAGTGCCATTATTAGGGCACGAGTTTTCTTTTTCTTCGCATCTTCGTTTACATGTCGTTTCAGCCAAAAAGGAGGCCACCAACGTGATCGTAGCCCTCAAAATAGGGGGTAGGGTATCATTTATGTCTTTATTCACAATGTTTTGGCAGGTTTAGGATTTAAGCCCACCGGAGAAGGTGACCGGAGCTGGGCTCCGGCACCTTTGACCAATCCAGACTCTGGTGGCGGAAGTGGCATGTGTTCATCGGTTCAAGCGAGATTTGACTTGGCACGTTTGACAAATTGACCAATTGAATGAGTTTATCATTATAATATTTTTATGTCATTATATAAATGAATTAACAGGTTAGTTGAGTGGTAGAAGGAACGTTGTGCAAAGGGAGAGACCTGGGTTCGATTCCCAGGTCTTGAGGTTTATTTTTTCTAATGAGATTCTTGCATATCCAGTGTGGCCAGGACATTCATGTGCATCATGCGCTCTATCATCATCACCATTGGATCACTCATCCTCCTGATCCAGCGCCCAGAAGTGTTTCCCTATGGTGGACCTGCCTGCCACAACAACATTGGATACAACGTAGGTTGTGGGCTAACAAATCTGGGCCCATAGCGCAAATTCCAGCATCACCCCTCAGTCTGGGTTTCACACCCCTGTTCAGGCACATTTCTCATTTTTTTATTTATTATTTTTTTAGTTTTATATTATTTTGGTTATTCATTCTTTTTTTAATCATAAAATTAGAAAATCATCATAAAAAAATTAGGACTTAATTTTTTTTCTTAATAAATTAATTTTTGAAAATTAATTAATTTAATTAAACTTTAACCTTTTTTCCTTAATTTAAAATTAGTTAGAGAATTAGGTTAAAATTCAAATATTTTTTCATAAAATACAAAAAATATTTTAATGAGCCATTAGTCTTTTTAGGGTTTAGAACTTTTTCCCGTCTTAATTTTTGCGCGTCACCACCTTTTTTTTTCATACGATTATTTTTTACCATTCATGTAACTCCGCCCGGTTTGTAATAGTTAACTAGGGTTTTTGATTTCCGCATTTTACTTTTCAGTTATTATTTATGTATCTACACCAAAGCCTTGTAATAGCGTAGAAACTTTTATTTCTCGCTTTATGTTTTCTCGTATGCTTGTATATAATTGTTAGTAACTTAGGCGTGCATGACAAGATTATTCAATTAACCATTAGATCACTAATCTCAAGACAAATATCTGAGAAAAGCAATATTGCCACTTGCACCCTTAGGGAATACCTCACTTGGTTGCCTCAGAAAACAATGGTCATGTCCCTCGAACGTAGGGATATCTTAGCAAAGACCCTCAATTCAAAAGTCATCATAAAGATCATGGTCCGTTAACGTCCCTCGAGTTGCCTACGAGAAATGATCTTGTCCCTCGATGTTGCCTATATGATGACATACCCTTAAAACGCTAAGGTATCCTTACATGTTTCCTTTAATGACCACAACGTCCCTTTCGATAGTCCCTCAAAATTTGACAATAGGGCTACCTACTCACTAATAATAGGATAGAACTGTCTAAAGGAAAGGAGGAAAAGAACATCCTTTTTCGAGTAGGTAGATAATTCTTAAGTACTTGCTCAAAACTAAATTTTCACACTTACACACTTTTCAAACTACTTTCAAAAACGCTTTATTGAGGACTGATACAAGAGTTATCATAAAGCAAACAAAATCTTTCAAAACACACAAACACAAATAGTTTTCAAAAATGAGAAAGTACCTAAGAGCCCATGGAAAACCACGGACGGAAAGGGTGCTAATACCTTCCCTTTCCATAATTTACCCGCTTACTCAGAAAATCTCGAAAAAGGTCTTTTTCTATTCTTTTCACCCTTTCCTTTGTTGGATAAAAGAAAAGTCGATGGTGACTCTTGCTTACCGTGACATTTGTGAATACAAAATGAAAAACCAGTATTAACAGTTGGTTCTGCCACCGTATCACAAAGCCTGTGTAAGATTGCTTCATCTGGTCGTGTAGATAGCCACCCCGTCTTGTTTCGAGAATTGATCCATAATCAGTAGTTTACATATAGTTGTCCTATCTTGTTTCAGGTATTACTCTAGAACTTGCTTTTGTTGGTCATTGAGATAGTTTCCCTGGATTATTTCAGGAATTAATCTCTGACCTTAGAGAAATAAAGATAGTTTCCCCGTCTTGTTCCGGGAGTTAATCTTCAATCTGCTCATGTAGATAGTGGTCCTGTCTGGTTCCAGGTATTAATCTATAATCAGTCGTTCACAGATAGTTGTCCTGTCTTGTTTCAGGTATTAATCTGGAATTTTTTTGTGTTGGTCATTAAGATAGTTTCCCTGTCTAGTTTCAGGAATTAATCTCTGACCTTAGAGAAAGAAAGATGGTTTACCCGTCTTGTTTCGGGAGTTAATCTTCAATCTGCTCATGTAGATAGTTGTCCTTTCTGGTTCAAGGTATTAATCTATAATCAGTCTTTCACGGATAGTTGTCCTGACTTGTTTCATGTATTAATCTGGAATTTGTTTTGTGTTGGTCATTGAGATAGTTGCCATGTCTGGTTTCAGGAATTAATCTCTGACCTTAGAGAAAGAAATATAGTTTCCACGTTTTGTTTCAGGAGTTAATCTTCAATATTCTCATGTAGATAGTTGTCCTATCTGGTTCTAGGTATTAATCTATAATCAGTCATTCACAGATTTTGTCTTGTCTTGTTTCAGGTATTGATCCAAAATTTGTTTTGTGTTGGTCGTTGAGATAGTTGCCCTGTCTGGTTTCAGGAATTAATCTCTGACCTTAGAGAAAGAAAGATAGTTTCCCTATCTTGTTTCGGGATTTAATATTCAATTTGCTCATGTAGATAGTTGTCCTATCTGGTTCCATGTATTAATCTACAATCAGTCGTTCACAGATAGTTGTCATGTCTTGTTTCAGGTATTAATATGGAATTTGTTTTGTGTTGGTCTTTGAGATAGTTGCCCTGTCTAGTTTCAGGAATTAATATCTGACCTTAGAGAAAGAAAGATAGTTTCCCCGTCTTGTTTCGGGAGTTAATCTTCAATCTGCTCATGTAGATAGTTGTCCTATCTGGTTCCAGGTATTAATCTATAATCAGTCATTCACAGATAGTTGTCTTCTCTTGTTTCAACTATTAATTTAGAACTATTATATTTATTGGTAAACTCGTCCTGCTCCGGGAGTTCATACCACTTGGTCGTGTAAATAGTTTCCCCGTCTGGTTTCGGCATTAATCTTTGACTTGTTATACACAAGCTGATAGTATTTGTCTGTCTACAAATTCAACTTGAAAAGGTAAAGTCAGTTTCATGTGATGTCATGATGTATAAATTACATGATGCTCTCAAAATAAATTAGATTTTTATATGCATTTCAGTTATGCATATGCTACGATGTATTGTAAATGTTGTATGACTGTAATATGTGAGCGTATCAGTTGCTCTTTGCAGTGTTGTTGAACTAGGGAAAATAAATCCCTGGCTACTGGGGATGAAGAATGTAGGTCTTCAAATTTTGTTGAAGTTGAAATGTTGGGAGACGGATTTTTGTTGTTAGAGAAATAAACTATGTTGGGGAAGGGAAACTCCGTAAACCACTTGGGTATTTTTATGAAGCCCTGTTGGGGAACCCAAGAAATTTATGAACCATGCTGAGGAATTCTTTAAGATGCCAGGGAAATAATTGGAGATTCTTTCTCTGCCATGGATATCAAAAACTTTGACATCATTAGGTTGTAAACTGAGGATATGGTAGTGACTTTGTAGTAGGATGTATATGTTTCTATGCCTACTGGAGAGCGTATCTTTACTGATGATGAACTCTATGAAGATAGTCACCTAGGGGTGATTACTCTAAGATTTTTATGGATGGTTGAATGTTATCCCTACTCCTGGAGTCTTGAGGAAATGTTGATCAGGGTGATAAGCCTTCTACTAATAGAAAAGTGATGAGATAACTGGACATAGCCGTATGCTTTAATCTCTAACTTTTGCTTGGACTGTCCTTTTATATTTTCAGTCCACCGGGATACCCTTTTTTGCCCAAACTGTCTTTTCAGGTTTTCGACTTGCCGGGTGTACAATTTTATTTATATATCCCTAATTTTTGCCCGAACTCCTTCGGTTCATCGGGATGCCCTTAATTTTTCCTAGGCCAGTCAACCTAGCGGGTCTTATTTTATGCGTAATATTTTTCGACTATGTCCGTGTTCACAGGGTGCGGAAAATTGTCATTGTACATAGTAGTAAGTGTTGTAGCACTGTCAGAAAGGTGTTTGCCTGATCGTGTGTGATCCTATGCTGGAACTCATGTCTAATGCCCTGAGTGATTCAGACGGTGGTCTGCCCCAGCCTATTCGACACTTTTAAGAGATTCCTTGAATCTTGAATCGACTACCCCCAGATCAGTTGGACACCAGGACATGCCCCTTGATTATGAAAGGCTTGTTATTGGAAATGTCTTTCCATTTGAGGTGATTCTGTTCATTGAGAGGATTTTCGTTCATTGAATATTCGTTGTGCGAATTTCTCTGCTGTTGAACAATTAGTCATATGTAAACAATGGTATTAAAAATGCAAAGCTTATGTCTGTCTTGAAGTTTTTGAAAATTCATTTTTTAGTAAAACAGAACTTGCAAGAATGTGATATCAACTCAGGATTTATAGCAAACCTTATAGGAGTCAGGATACCTTTTTGTAACAGTATGCTTTCAAACTGACCCATGCTTCATCTAGGACTTTTAAGAGTTGTAACGTGGTATGGTTCACGGTTTAAGAAACAAAGGATAAAGACTCAAAATTTATTTGTACGCAACCTGTTCTTCATGATGTTCATTAGTCCTATACTCAGTTAGTTGTGCATTTAAACCCCAATTAAGTATGGAATCATGGCTTTGACATTACAGTGATGGCTCGGATACTAGAAGATTATTTGAGAAGGCAGTCATTTTTGTAACCTTTTCTTTTTGTTGAGGATTTGTAGCGACCTCTTTTTTATTTTATTTTATTATCCCTACTTTTTGGCTGAACTATTTCTTTTGTGATTACAGTCAGTAGGATGCCCCAGTTTGTTTACCCAAGCCGCCTTTTCAGGTTTTCGACTTGCCGGACTTTTCTTTTGAGAGATAATGACTGACTGTTTTTATGATTATGCGGAACCATCACCATATTTTGTTTTGGAAGGGCATATTTAACACCACTCATCGTGTATTAAGAGGATGCTTGCGATTGAATACACCATTGAATTAACTAATAAACTACCCTGCCCCAGGTTATGATTAAGGGTTTTAACTTGTATGAAAAGAAAAACTCCTACTTCTTAGGCTCAAATGGGTTGACTAGGGACTATCTTCCTTATTATTCCACTGTTTAGGATTTGAAAGAACGCTTGTACATCGTCAACCAGGTTTGTTCAAAAGTATACTGTATAGATTGTGGTATCTTTTTCGTCTTCTTTCCTCTAAAGGCTTACAACTTTCAATCGAGAGTTGAATATCACAAAAAGGAAGTAAAAATGCAGTTTCAGTATAGTGACAAATAATGAAATAATTCAAGACAAACATATGCAATGCATTAATGAAATAAAAAAGTTTGACATAAATAAGTTTTCGAACAATCAAAAGAAAATTACAACTTGAGAATTCTAATGAACAAAAGCCTCTTTGTCTGAACTTGTCACTTCAGATGGCGTGCCTTTGAGGGATGGCAGAAGAATTCAGTTTGTCCATCTTGTGTGAACTCCATCACTCCTTCATTGATCAAGTCCTGAATCTTATTTTTCAATTCCCAACATCTATTCATATCATGTCCAGGACTATTGGAATGGTATGCACACATTGCATTAGGATGATAGCTAGGAGCGGAGGTATTGGGATTCCGAGGAGGATCCCTCAACATAATCAACTCCATCTTCAACATGTGTTGCAATACTTGAGCCAAGGACATGTTGATTTTGGTGAAATGTCTTTTGGGTGCATCTTGCTTATGCAGACCACCCTGTCATGGTTGGTGAAGTCGTTGTTGGACTCTTGGCGCAACAACCATTTTGAGAGGTGTTTTCTCAACCAAAGCTTCTTGTTTCAACTGAGGCTGATTAAAGACTCGACCTTTAATTCTTGTTGTTTGCTCCATATTATTGCATCGATCTTGACGGAGCTTGTTGACGAGGGTTCTTATCTCTTCTTGTCCCCGAGCTAAGTTTTGGATAAGAGTGATTTGTCCCAACATCTGGGTTCTCATGGTTTCCATCTCAGCTTGCAGTTGTTCCAACTAGTCGTCCCTGTTGTTGTCAGGATTTTTCTTGGTCAAGTTCCCTGCAAGGAGTGCATTCAGTTCTTACTGCCCCTTGGATAGATTCAGGAACATTTCCTTGAATTGAGCATCTTGAGTTTGGATATCTCTGTCGTTCTATTTGAGGGCCATTTTTCTTGCTGAAATAAACAGCGAGAAAATGAGAAACCTGTACTGGAAGACCTGTTATGTAATGACATGCATGCAATGTTTTCAAGGATCTCGTGGGGTAAACACAAGAAAATGTTAGAATCTAACTACAGCTTCAATTGAATAACTTTGTATCGTTGAATGTCCTCCTAAGAGAATCAAGCTCACCATGCTGAGTGGGTCATAGCCTCTAATTCAAGTTGTTGTGTTTTGGTCTTTTAACATCGTTGTCTAGAGGAAAATAAATCCCCTTGCCCCTTTCTAGATGTCTATTTCATCATAACCTGCATCACTGGCCCTTGAGATCCTTGAAATTGTTAAGTAAATGCTATGGTATGACGCTATGATGTGTATGCTATGCACCAAGCGAAAATGTCAGGTGATGAAGACAAGTATGTCTTGCAGGAAATCCGAGTTATTAGATAATGACTACAAACAAGTCCTGCAAGGAGTACAAACAAAGTCCTGCAATGAGTTCAAGTTGTTAGATAATCAAAGCAAACAAGTCACACAAGTAGCCTAAGGTTCAGGCTTGCATGGGGTTTGTAGGTAAGTACCCTCTTGAAGTTTAGTTGGTTCAACTTGTCCTAAAAAAGTAATTGGGTTCTAAGAAATCTCAATATCACTAATCTTTCTTCATCGGGCATTATTTCAGTGCAAGCCTCTTTATTGGAGACCAAAATATCCCGAAAGTCCAATCTCAATGAGCGTAGTATCGAGTATCAACCAACTTCGGACTACACCAAACCCAGCTATCTCACTACTCCCTAATGGCCAAGTTATTCAATTAAAGGTTCTAAGGTCAGCTAGTGCTTCATGACACAACACAATGGTCGCGTATTCTCCTTGACTAAAACTCAAGGGCTATCAGTACCAATAAATGTGTCACACTAATGTAGCTATCGCTTCAACCATGTTAGTATACCCCGCACAGTCCTCACGATCTATTGCTACCTATCTAATAATACTCCCCAGATTCGGGTGTAGGATCTTTAAAAATAACCCAAACAAGCCCTCAAAAGTAAAGAATACAAAACACATAATGTAAATCAAATTTAAAATGATCTAACTCTAAGGTAACCCCACTTTATAAGTATTCCCCAACAGAGTCGTCAGTTCTGTAATACAATGGGAGAACTGACTATTATATTGGTTTTGTGTTTATATTCACAAATGTTGCGGTAAGAAAGAATCGCCACCGACTTTTCTTTTATCCAACAAAGGAAAGGGTGAAAAGAACAGAAAAAGACCTTTCGAGAGTTTTCTGAGTAAGGGGGTAGATTATGGAAACGGAATGTGTTAGCACCCTTTCCATCAGTAGTTTTCTACGGGCTCTTAGATGCTTAGCTCATTTTGAAATACCTTGTGATTTGTGTGTTTTTGAAAAGTATTTTGAAATGCCAATAGTAAGGCAGTTTGCTTTATGATAACTCTTGTATCAGTCCTCAAGAGTGTTGATATAGTGTTTTGAAATGTTTTTTGAAAGAAGTTCGTGTATGCGTAAAAGTTTGTTATTGAGCAAGCATCTAATCATCTATATACTTTACTCGAAAGGATCGTTCTTTTCCTCTTTTCCTCTAGATAGTGCTATCCTACTATTAGTGAGTAGGTAGCCCTAGTCATTGGATGTTTGACGAACATTCAAAGGGACGTTTATACAGTCAGAAAGGCAACTAGGCAAGAAAATTTAGTAACTACCCTAGGGTTTTAAGATCATTTTTATCGAGGCAAGACCGAGAGGGTCATCAAGGGACTTATGATATTTAAACCAGAGGGTAGCCACTAAAATCTCTCACGTTTCGAGAGTTGTGACTGTTTTCCGAAGGCAACCAAAGTGGGGTACCCTAGAGGTGCGCATGTGTAATTGTGTTGTTTTCAGTTATTTATCTTGTGTTAGGTTTGCTAATGTTTGATTTTAGCCTTGCCATACAATCCTTTTAATCATACATCTAAGCAGTTAATAATTTGCAGAAATTAAAAGTGCGGGAATTGTAAATTCTAGTTATTACAAGGCTTCGGGGAGGGGGAATTATTTACATGTCCAAAACTTGGGGAATAAAGCAGAAAAAGTAAAAATCCTACTTTAAACTATTACAACCAAGAAGCACTACAATAATATGAACAAATAATGCTAAAATAAAATCGCGCGCGAATTATAAAGGACGTCTAAATCCTAAAGAAAGAAAAAATCTTTTTGCTTGTTTTTGACCAAGGAAAGAAATTTGATTTAAAATCCCAAGTCTATTTATTTTTAAATTAAGAAAAAGGGTTAAAATAATTAATCAATTAATTTACAAAATTAATTTGAGAAAATACTAACCTAATATTTTCTTGTGATTTTTTATTTGATTTTACAATGTTATATAAAAAAAGACAAATAAACAAATAAATAGAAAAAATAGGAAAAAGTAAATGGGCCAAGACATCAATAGAAATATGTGGGTACGACTTGCAAAACGTAGGCCCAAGATAGAAGGAATCCAACTGTGTCTTGTGATCCAGTGAGGATAGCCTTTGAGTGCCCATGGATATATGATCAATATGGGTTTAAATTACATATTGAATGAGTTTGAGGTCAAAGACAAGTTACCAACATGGAATGAGTGGAATGCTTGTTTTGGGTTGAGGAGGCCTGCAAAGATTTCTTCGATTCTGATAACTTTGTGAAGGTTTGGATAATTTGGGGTGGTTTTCTGGGGCAGCTTCTTGTGTGTCTAGGAAATGTTTTTTGGCTGGAGGCAATGTTTCGTCTGGTGGAAATGTTTCGTCTGTAGGAAATGCGTGTATGTCCTCCTTTGCTTGTGCTTTAGCTCTGTATTTATAGGGGTGCAGTAATGAACGAAAATGGTAAGAATCAGCCATCAACCATGGCTTTGAAGGAAGAATCGAGAGTCTTAAAAGGTTGCCATTGTTGATGATTTTCTACCATTTTGGGTTTTTGAGTGAACTTGGACAGGTTTCACTCCCACATATTGACTTTTAGAATGCTCCCAAGTTTTGTTCTTCGATGGTTCTGAGTTCCAATTCGAATGGTCCAAGGCCTCATCATTGTGGCTTATTCGATTGAGCCACTATCTGCCTTAGTTGATTGATCTGAAAACTATCCAATTATCCCAATCGAACAGTTCTTGTTCCTTTCGATTTCCTTTCCTTCAATTCGACCACCTCTTCCTCTTGGTCTATCGAAGCTTCATTTTGTCATCTCATTCGAATGTAGTTCTGCAAGTGGTTGTTTGATTCCAACTCCCACCTTTTGCTTACGTCTACAAAAATATCTTTCTTGTTGATCACTAGTTCACCTTCGATTGGTGACTATAGCTTATATGCTCCATTCGAAGGATGACTTACGAGAACCAAGCCTTTACTTTGATTACTCAACTCCTTCCTTTCCTGTTCAGGCACATGCCTGAAACACATTGATCCCCAAAACTCTAAGATGACTCACATTTGGATGATTCATCTCTAACTATCCTTCGATCATGCCATGCTTGAAGATGGCATGTCCTTCGAACCAATATATCCCCACGTGTTTCTTTGGATAAGATAAGAGCTTTTTGAATTCCAAAGGTTCTTCTTTTTGAAGCGCCCATTCAGCCAACATGTCAATTGAAAGATGTCTTCCTTGTAATGCTTTGAATGGCTTACATCTCCATGTTCGAAAACGAACCTTTCGATGGCGCTCATTACCAGCTCTCCCAATCAAAGGCTTCATAAAAGACTTCTCACACTTTATTTATAACTAGCCCTCCTTCGATCCTAGTATTTAGATAGGCATTAAATTAGCATGTATACTACTATCGAAGCTGCTTCGACCCAAAAGCCCTTAGGCATATTTTCAGCTTTCGACCTACACTTTGTCATGTACACTTCTTTTCTTTCTTTCAGTTGTGCCATTATGCTATTGCATATAGGGTGTCATGGAAATCTTTTGAAGCTCTGGAACTCACACATCTTGGTGAAAAGTGAAATTAATTGAAAGGCCATTGCTTAGGAGGAGAATTTATCTGATCAATTCTTGGTCAACCTTGAGCAATTGGGGATCTTAATGAGTATGCCTTGAATAAAAATGGGAGGGAAAATTTTGGGGTACAACACATGTCTTCCATGATCTTCTTTGCCTCCTTTTTATCCACACACCAGAGTAGAGTAGAATCATTGTTGCGCTTGTACAAGATTCCATTGCTTAGGAAGAATTTGTTTGAAAATCTTCGCAAAAATTTCTTATCATTGATGGAAACTCTTTCAGGATACTCTTTTGCTTCAAGATATCTCTTCACCTCATGGTATCATGGCTTCTCTTTATCAGTGTCAAGCTCATAATAGTGCACAGGTTCATCAAATCTTTCAATTATAAGCCTAGGAGCCTCGTTGTCCCAATTGACCTTGAACATAGATGACATTGTTTCTAGGGCATCTGCCAACTGATTTTCTTCTCTTGGGAAGTGTTCAAAGGTAACCTCCTCAAAGTATGGGATCAAAGTTAGCATAATCTCTTAGTAAGGAATCAAATTAGGATGTTTGGTATCCCACTCTCCCTTAACTTGACTGATTACTAGAGAAGAATCTACGTATACATCAAAGAGCTTGATTCTCAGGTCGATAGCAGCGTTTAGACCTAAAATGCATGCCTCATACTCAACCATGTTGTTTGTACAATCGAAGAAAATTCTAGCAGTGAAAGGTATATGGAAACCTTCAGGAGAAATAATCACGACACCAATTCTATTACCCAAAGCGTTGGAAGCTCCATCAAAAACCATAGTCCATTGGGATCCTTGTTCAGGTCTGTCATACGGTCCAGGTTTTTCACAGTCAGTTATCAGCATGATATTCTCGTCCAGGAATTCAAAGGTCATGGATTGGTAGTCGTAAATAGCTTGATGTGCCAAATGATCCTCTAGTACACTTCCTTTGATGGCCTTTTGTGTAGTGTACTAGATGTCGTATTCAGTCAAAATCATTTTCCATCTAGCTATCCGTTCGGAGAGAGCTGGCTTCTCGAAAATGTATTTGATAGGGTCCATCTTAGAAATCAACAAACTGGTGTGAGTCAACATATATTGTCTTAGCCAACGAGCAGCTCATGTCAAAGTGCAACAAGATTTATCGAGCAATGAATATCTGGTTTCACAGTCGGTAAACTTTTTGCTAAGGTAGTATATTGTGCGCTCTTTTCGGCCAGACTCGTCATGCTGGCCCAACACGCACCCCATTGAATTCTCTAATACAGTCAAGTACATAATCAGAGGTTTTCTTTCAACTGGAGGCATCAGAATGGGAGGTTCTTGTAAATATTCCTTGATCTTATCGAAGGCTGCTTGGTAGTCGTTGTTCCATCTGACTACTTGATCTTTCTTCAAGAGTTTGAAGATTGGCTAACAAGTAGAAGTTAGGTGAGATATTAATCGAGCAATGTAGTTAAGTCGACCCAAGAAACCTCTGACTTCCTTCTTAGAGCGGGGAGCTGGCATTTCTTATATGGATTTAACCTTCGCAGGATCAACTTCAATGCCTTCGCAGGATTTAACCCGAAAGTGCACTTGTTAGGGTTCAACCTTAGCTTGTATTTCTTCAACCTCTCAAACAACTTATGAAGATGATCAAGGTGTTGTTGCTTAGTTTGAGACCTTGCAATCATATCATCAACATAGACTTCTATCTCATGATGGATCATGTCATGGAATAGGGCTACCATAGCTCGGTGGTAGGTTTTCCCTGCATTCTTCAAACTGAAAGGCATGACCTTGTAACAAAAAGTGCCCCACTGTGTGACAAAGGTGGTCTTCTCCATGTCCTCGGGAGCCATTTTGATTTTATTATAACTGGAGAAAAACCATGAAGGAGAAAACTTTGTGTTGAGTTGTGTTGTCGACCAAGACGTTAATATGCGGTAGTGGGAAATCATCTTTGGGGCTTGCCTTATTCAAATCTCTATAATCTATGCACATACAAACCTTCACATCTTTCTTCAGCACAGGGACCATATTCGCCACCCATTGAGGATATGATGTTACAACCAGGAAGCCTGCATTAAATTGCTTCATTACCTCAGCTTTTATCTTTTTAGACTTGTCTGGCCGCATACGACACACTTTTGCTTGACTGAAGGACAATATTCCTTTGTTGGTAGATGATGAACCACAATATTAGTTAGTATCCAGCCCTGGCATATCTTCATACGGCCAAGCAAACACTTCAACATAGTCATGTAGCATCTGGACCAATCTTGATAATGTCTTCCAAGTAGGTATCGATCTTGACCTCTTTCTTGTTTGTCTCAGTACCTAGGTTGATTACTTCAACTGGATCCTCATGAGGTTGAATGGATTTTTCCTCTTGCATCAGAACTCTGGCTAGTTCCTCAGGTATTTCACAATCTTCTTCACCTTCGTCTTCAGCTTGGTAGATTGGACGTTCAAAGTCATAGATGGCAATAACAGAGTTGTTATCAATGAGATTTGGAGTGGATAAGGATCTGCAAATGTGTGTGTGTGTGTGTATGCATGTCAGATACATGGCTATTTTGAAAATGAAATAAGAACAAGAAAGACAATGAGCGTAAAATTTGAATGCAAAAGAGTCCAATGTTTTTCATTAAATGATTATATGGCATATGAAAATGAACAGACACTTAACAAATGGACCATGGTGCCCCGGGTAAGGCACATGGCTTAAAGTCATTGTTTCAATAAAGTTATAGGCAAAGTTCTTAAATTGACAAAACAGTAAATAGTAATTACTCCTCGTTGAAGGAGATGGGAATAAAGTCCTTGGCATGCTAGTTGTTGAGCTCTTCTCCGGCAGTCGAATAGATCCACTCATCAAAGTCGCAGTCATCCTCAGAGACTTCAATAGAATTGACACCTTTGCCATGATTTGGAATCGGTGCCGTTATTACATTTGGAGTTGTAGGTGGATCATACTTAATAGTCTTGTTGTCGATAAGATCTTGAATCTTGTTTGTTAGAGCCCAACATTGATCAATATCATGCTCGGGGCTATTGGAGTGATAAGCGCTTTTGGTGTTAGGATTGTATTTCAGAGATGAAACATGGGGATTTGATGGTGGATCACGCAATGTTACCAAGTTGGCTTTCAACAGGTGTTGCAAGGCTTGGGATAGTGACATGTTAATCCTCGTGAAATATCTTCTTGGAACCTCAGACCTTTGATGGTTGGCTTGTCGTGGTTGTCTTGTAGTAGAGGGTGGATTGGAGATCAAAACAGCATTGATAGATTGGCGGTGATCCTTTTTGACATGGCTTCTTGAACCATATACAACATTGGTTTCTTTCTTGCTAGTAAAGGGCTTCTTCACGGTGTTTGATGTAGAGGCAGAAGCCATGGGAATTTTCCCACTTTTGATACCTCTCTCGACCGTTTCACCAGTCAGGATTAACTCAGTGAAACCAGATGATGAGCTCCCAATTAACAAATTGAAGAATGGTGTAGTTAATGTTCCCATGAACATATCCACCAACTCCTTATCAGTCAATGGTGGTTGTACTCTACCAACAAGGTCTCTCCATTTCCGTGCGTACTCTTTAAAACCTTCATTGGAACCCATTGTCATTCCTTGTAACTGAACTCTAGTCGGTAATAAATATGCATTGTACTGATATTGGCGGTAGAAAGCGGTGGCCAGATCTTCCCAAGTATGAATGTTAGAACCCTCTAACTGGTAAAACCATTCTAACTGAGTCCCAGATAGACTCTCTTGAAAGAAGTGTACCCAGAGCTTCTTGTCAGTGGTATGAGGTTGTATTTTGCGGACGTAGGACCTCAAATGAAGCTTTGGGCACGAAATGCCATCGTACTTAGCAAAGATTGGAATTTTTAATTTGTGGGGGATAACAACCCCAGGTACTAAGCCCAAATCACCAAAATCCAAGCCAGGTACAACTTGAATTTTTACAGCTTTGAACCTATCTTCCAGTTGCTTGTACTTATCCTCAGCCGGTGGATATTGTTCATCAAAGTAATCTTCATCCTCATAAGCTTGATTGTTTGCAACCCCAGCACGGGTACTTCTTGCATATTCATTCTGATTATCATCCTCCTCGGAGGAGTCTTCTTCCACTTGAACATGTCGGACGGGCCCCTTGAATCTCTTCCCCATGTTGATTACACCTTTCTTCTTTGTCTTCTTTTTTGCCACCGGAAGTGACATCAAATCTTGTTGTCCTTTGGCCAAGGTGAGAAAAGTTTCTTGAAATTGAGAATTTTGTTTCTACAAGTCTTTCATGGTCTTCTCGATATCCATCTTATTGAAATAAACAATAGAAAGATGAGGAAACATGTGTCGGAAAACCTGCTTATGTCATGATGCATGCGATGCGAATGCAAATGATTTCAAGGACTTTTAAGATTTAAATCTGTTAGACAAAGAGGGAACAAACATTAATTGCATTAATAAGTTCGAACAGTTACAAAAATGCCTCTTGGGCTTACAATGGAAGAAGCAAAGATAATACAAAATAGACTCCTAAAACAAAAAGACTCAAACTTCCCATGAGTGCATCCTCTTTGGTGCAATGTAGGCATTCAAACTACGCTCGTTATGAATTTGTCTGGTGAGCTCCAAAACCTTCTTCTCGCTTGCGTAGAACTTGGTTTCAAAGGTGCTCGCTCCCCTTAGAGTTGAATCCATGATCTTTGCAACTTCTCGAGAGTAGTAGGCATGTCAGGATGAAGAATGATGTAAGGAACATCTCCCTCAGTAATAGGCTCCATGATGATAGGTAGAATGACCTCATATGGCATCATGAGGTTTTGAGCGCGAGCTTGCACCCGCTTGAGATAAGGCTCCAAAGGAATGGAGTTCTTATGCCCCAATGTCTTGCTACAAACTTTGTTCACCATTCCTCAAGCCCGTATTAATCTCTGACGATAACCTTGGACATTGTTCTCATAGTCAAATGCAATTCCTTGGATAAGTGCATCATGAGGACCATCCCTCCTAGCATACCCAAACTTTCATAGAGCCAAGCAAGGATTATAAGTGATACGTCTCCTAATGCCAAGGAGAGGGACATTAAGGAATTCTCCACAATGATTAATAATGGTAACATCCTCCAAAGATCGAGAACACCAATGAATATCTGAATGCGTGAGTGACATCAACCTATTAGGCCATCTCATTCCTTGCTCATTCTTCAAAAAATATCGAGGAAGATGCGAAATAAACCACCTAGCCAGCAAAGGAGTGCAACACATAAGAATCCCTCTTCTCTTCATGGTGCGAGTGTGAAGCGAATGCAAAATATCTGCAAGTAAGGTAGGCATCGGGTTACGAGATAGAAATGTTTTGACCGTATTCACATCTATGAGTTGGTCCGGGTTAGGAAACAGTACCATCCCATAGATTAGAAGAGCCAACACTTCTTCAAAATCTTGCAAATCCAGAGCCTCCCAAAATTGTCGAGCCTTATCAAACAAAAACTTAGCTAGAAACCCTTTAAAACCACTTCTTGTTTCCCAATTTGCCACAGCGTCAGATCGTTGCATATGTAAAGCTCGAGTAATATCCTCAGGTCTTGGGTCTCTCTCAATACCGGTGAAGGGTAATTGATCAAGAATAGGCACTCCCAAGAGTTGAGAAAACCCCTCCATAGTAGGCACTAATTGGTAATCAGGAAATCTAAAGAAATGGTGCTTAGGATCACAGAATTGGAAAAGCACATGTACCATATCATCTTCCAAGTTTGTGGTAACCAAGTTGATGAGACGACCGTACTTCTTGGTGAACGGAGAGTCATTGGGAACCCTTGATGCTAATTCCTTAAGTTAGGGAGACGCTTTCACAAGGTTGATTCGAATGTTGTTTCTTCGCACGAAAGCCATGTCCTACAAAACAGCACAAAGATAAATCCCAAAGTCCTTGAAATGGTTAGTGTAAAATGCCATGGTATGATGTCATGATGTTATGTACAAGTAAACATATACACATAAAGCAAACAAGTCCTTAGGTTTAGGCTTGCTTGAGGTTCATAGATAAGTACCCTCTTGAAGTTTAGTTGGATCAACCTGTCTTAAAAAGTAATCGGGTTCTAGGGGAGCTCAATATCATTGATCATTCTTCATTGGGCATTGTTTCAGCACAAGCCTCTTTTTTGGCGACCTAAATATCCCAAAAGTCAGATCTCAATGAGCATAGTATCGAGTATTAACCAATTTCAGGATGCACCAAAGTCGGCCACCTCACTACTTCCTAATTGCGAAGTTTGTTCAATTAAAGGTTCTAAGGTTTGTTATTGGTTCATGACACCATACAGCGGCCCCGTATTCTCCTTAATTCGCCATAAGGGATACTTTTACCCACAAATGTGTCACACTAATATAGTTATTGTCTCAACCATATCGGTCTACATCGTATAGTCTCCACAATTTTTGCTATTTACCTAATGATGTTCCCAGATCCGGGTAGAGGATCAATACAAACCCAAACAAGGACCCATATAAATGTAAAGCAAACAAGTCAAACAATGAAAGCATTTAAAGGTGATCTAGCTCTAAGTTAACCCCACTTTTAAACTATTTTTCCCAACATAGTCACCAGTTCTGTAATACGGTGGGAGAACTGACTTGGGTGTTTTGCATTTGATCACAATTGTCGCGGATAGTAAGAGTCGCCACCGGCTTTTCTTTTATCCAATAAAGGAAAGGGTGAAAAGAACAGGAAAGAACTTTTGAGATTTTTCTTGAGTTCGGGGGGTAGGTTATGAAAAGGGAAGGGTTAGCACCCTTTTCATCCGTAGTTATCTACGGGCTCTTAGCTGCTAGCTCACTTTGAAAAAAGTGTTTTGTTTGAAATGTGTTTGTGATTGGTTTTGAAGGTATTTTTGAAAAGTGACTTCGTTTAGGCGAACTTTGTAATGATTCTCGTCTCTATAACAATGTATACAAAGTGTTGAATTTTGAAAATATTTCATTTTGAAAGTGTTTGTGTATTTTGAAAGATGGTGTTTTGAAAATGTTGTGAGCAAGCAACTATGAACGTTCTACATACTCAAAAAGTCTTTGTTCATTTCCTCCTCCTTTAGATATTTCTTGCTTACCATTATTGGATAAGAATCCCTATCATTGGATGTGAAGGGACGAGCGTGGGTCGTCGTATAGTCATAGAAGGCAACCTGTGAGATGCTTTAGCAATTGTCATAAGGGACTAAGATCGTTTTATCGAAGACAACGTCGAAGGGTCATCGAGGGACTGCGATCTTTTTTATCGAGGGTCTTCACTAAAGCGTCCCACATTCGAGGGACATGACTATTTATTTGTAGGAAACAAGCAAGGTTACCCTAGAGGTGGGCGGGTGAAAAGTGTTTGATTGCATGCATTTTTTGTTTTGAGAATAGGGTTTTCTAACGGTTGATTTTATCTTACCATACATACCCTAATTACTAACAATTATATTAAAAGCGATAAATTGCGGAAATTAAAATCCTACGCTATTACATCACTTGGGGATGAGGGTACAGATTTACAAATGGGGAGGTAAAAGCAAATAAAACATAATTGTATTATTACAACCATATTGAATGAATAAATAGTATGCAAGAATGTAAAAGATAAAAAAGAAAAATTTATGTATTGACACATGATGGTTTGCATCGATACATATCTTTTTTTGCCCCTGGAAGTCAAAAATAACATAGTATGAGTAGACACATAAGGGTTTGTATCGACTCATTTTCGTTTTGTATCGACACATTCACGTTTTATGTCGACTCATACTCATTTCTTGCCCTTGGAAGTCAAAACCAACTCAGTATGAGTCGACACATAATGGTTTGTATCGACACATTTCTACTTTGTATCGACCCATTCGTGTTTTGTGTCGATCCATAACTGGTTTTCACCATATATGTGTGTCGACACATAGAGATATGCATCGACTCATAACCTGCTTTTTTCACTTCTAACATTGTTCTGCTACATGTACAAGTCAGTTCTCAACATATAATTGATAAAAATGAAAAGCAAGCATATGGTTAGCTTCAAGGCTATGATATCTACATTTATCTTAAAAAATGAATCACTAATGATGCTTGAAATGAAGAGCTCAAAGTCAAGAAGACTTACCTTGAAACTGAAATTTGTGTTTTGAGTTTGAGTTGCTGTCTTGGAGAAAGCAAGTTGGAGGTGGTTGTTTTTGAGTTTGGAAAATATTTATGTTTAAGGGGAAAATTGCAAGGTTGTACAGTGGGTTGAGGTTTTGTTTTTGTGAATGAAGATAGGGCTGAAGATGAGCAGAGGTTACAAAAAGTTCTGTTAGATTTTTTAAAACTCTCTATTCTCTCTTTCTAAAAAAACCTCTCCTTTTCTCTCTCAAAAACTCTCCTTTGTGTGTTGTGAAACAACTTATTTACAGATGAAATTGGATGAAATTTGGAAGAGAAATAGATAAGTTTTTAAACTGTTTGGGTACATCGTTTCATTGCTTTTTAGATGCAGCTCTTATTTGCTAAGTTTGTGCAAATATGGGACTGATATGATGCAGATTTTACAGGGCAGCATTGTAGGTTTTGGAGTAGGTTTAGAGGCAGCATAGCAGGGCTATTTTGTAGCAGTTTTGGATTGGAGTGGCAGCTTGGTGCAGGTTTGGTTTTATGGACAGATTTATGCAGTTTGTAACAAAGACAAGGCATATTTGTGGATAGCATAGTGGAAAAGTTTGAAGATTGAGTCAAAGGGAAAAGTTCAAACAAGACAAAGCTTAGGATTTACAATTTTTTAACTTAAAAATGCAGCCTTGTTGTTTACTTGAAAGCTTGTAACAACTTGAATTATCTTGAATTATGGTGAAAAGATGTCATGAAATTAACATGTATAAAAACACTTAGAAAAATTTCTAAGTCTTGCAAATTTTGACTTTTCAAAATGACTTTTGACTTTCTTGATTTCTTGATGATCAAATTTAATATTTTTGAATATCTTGGTGAAATGTGATCTTTAAAATTAAAATTTGATCAAAAAGTCAAAGTTTGACTTTTCAGTGTACAATTGACTTTTTTCATCAGTTGACCTAATTTCATATATCAATCCACTGATCTCGGGAGATGAATTGAAATATGCAATTAGGTAAAAATGACATACTTGAATCCTTGAGATCATGTTTTAAACCAATAAGTCATGTACTGGGTCAAAAGTCAAAGATTAGTCATTCCTAGTCAAAATCCTAATTTTGACCATTTTGCCCTTTCGACGATTTGAACAACTTTCTTGGAGAATCATGATCCAATCTTGATCAAATGATACATATGACTTCAAAATGTTGATATTGGTCCAAAATATTGAAGTTTGACATAGGTTGAACACAATTGACTTTTTAATCAATGCAACTGATTTTAGACCACCTGATCAACTAACTGAGCAATTTTGTGATCCCAGACTTGAAATTTGACAAGGGAAATCTTGAGGGTCCATAATGATCCATGAAAGTCATTTGAAACATTATAAGTAAAATTGTCTTTGTGAAAACTCAAACCCAAATTTGAGGTATCAGTGTTGAGGAGATGGCTTGACCTAGTCAATACTTGTGCAAGCTTGAATCATTGAAGATATTTGTGAGAAATATCTTGAAAAAAGAGAGGGAAAATTTTGGGGTACAACACCAACCATGTGAAGAGAATACTAAAGTATGTGAATGTGACAAGTGACTATGGTATGTTGTATTCTCATGGATCTAGCTTTGCGTTAAGTGGATATTATGATGCTGATTAGGCAGTGTGATACGGTGGCAGAACCGACTGTTAATACTAGTTTGCATTTTGCATTTTTTTTCACAAAATGTCACGGTAAGCAAGAGCGCCACCGACTTTTATTTCATCCAATCATGGAAAAGGAAAAAGAAAAGAAAAAACCTTTTTTCGAGATATTCTGAGTACGGGGGGTAGATTATAGAAAGGGAAGGTGTTAGCACCCTTTCTATCCATGGTTTTCCATGGGCTCTTAGGTACTTGCTCATTTTTCAAATTGCTTGTGTGGGCTTGTTTTTGAAAATGTTTTACTTCGTGATAACCCTTGTATCAGTCCTCAAGGATGTGACGAGTTTTGTTTTGAAAATTTGTTTTGAAAGGTGTTTGTGTGAAAAAAAAATTTTATTGAGCAAGTACTTAAGATTCTACCTACTCAAAAAAAGATTGTTCGTTCTCGTTTCCTTTAGACAACGCTATCCCACTATTATGGAGTAGGTAGCACCGTTGTTGGAGTTTGTAAGGGACATTCGAAAGGGACAAGTACAATCACTAAAGCAATAGTTAGAAAACTTTAGTAGTAACCCTAGAGTCTTAAGATCTTCCTAAGGCAACATTTCTGAGGCAACATTTCCAAGGCAACATTTTCGAGGCACCATTCGAATGGGACTTTTTGATCTTTAGACTGAAGGGTCAACCACTAAAATCTCCTATGCTTAATGATTGTTTACCGAAGGCAACCGAAGTGGGGTAAACCCTAGGAGTGAATATGTGCATATGAATTGTTTCAGTTATTTAATCTTTGCATATTAGGTGATCTACCGTTTTAATTTCAAAACACTCTTGCCATACAATCCTATTAGCATACATCTAGACAGTTAAATATTTGCAGGAATTTAAAGTGCGAAAAATAAACCTAGTTATTACAAGGCTTTGGCAGTTACATAATTATCTTGACGGAAAATAAAAATGCGGAAATTTAAGACCCTAGTTACTATTACAACCCCGAAACAGTTACAATAATAATAAAAAGAATTCAAATGCGCGCGGCAAATTAAATGCGAGAAAAAATTGAAAACCCTAAAAATCTAATTGGAAAAATATTTAAGTTATTTTTGAGAAAAGACTTAATTAGGTTATGTACAACTAAAACCCTAATTCTAATTATTTTTAACTATAAAAAGAAATTGAAATTAACCTAATTTAAACTAAATTAAATAATTCAAGAAACAAAAATATTTTATAAAAAAGATTTTATGTGTTTTTTGTGGTTTTTATTTGAGAAAAAAACAATTTAATTACAAATTTAAAACCTAATTTCTAATTAGTTAAAACAATTAATCAAATAAACTAATTAACCTAATTTATTTCCAAAAATATTAATTTGAATAAATAATATTTAATTTTGTATTTTTTTTGATTTTTTTAGTTTTATAAAAAATAATAATTTTTGTGTTAATTAATTAAAACAATTAAAGAAAATAATTAAAGAAATTAAAAAAATAAAATACAAAGAAACTACAAACTGAGCATGTATAAGCTGAATGGGGGGTGTATGCTGAATTGTTCAGGCCCAGGAAGCTAAACCCATTCCCACGTAAGATTCTGTGCAGCCACGCCTGGAGATGTACCATGGTCCTTCATGGATTTGAGCGCTGGATTTGGCTAGCAATGGATCCAATGGCTGGATCAGTGAGGTGCATGGAAGACACTTGGCAAGGTGGTGTATAGAATCTGCAAGCACAAAGTTGGAAAATAAAATTTGCTGGGACCTGGGATCGAACCCATGTCCTCCCACCTAATACCAAGCGCGATTTACCACTGAGCCATCTGCTTTGTTTTGTTAGTATAATAAAAACAATTAATATTATATAAAAACAAGTGGATTAATGAAATAAAATAAAACGCGCGCCAGCTATTTGAATGGCCCAATGATGATTGAACACATCATCATCTTCTTCCTCATCAGTCGTGTTAGGTATAAAACTTATACCTATAGACAAATCGCCATAGCTATAAACCTGTGAGTTTCAAAAATCATCAGAACACGTGAGAAATTGAATGTAGCTACATGGATTGATTCGTCTTGATGCCACGAGCATCATGGTACCCTTTTTGTTGGCCAATTTAACCTGTGCAAGAAAACCCTAAAATGGCAAGCTGAACCCTAGCAATGGCACTCAAGCATACAGGCATCAAAACACAAAATTATGTAAACCAAAACATCCCAAATGATAATACAAACACAATGCTATGTTTAATAATGATTAATTATGCGTAAATCATGAAATCAAATTCAAGCTTAGAGGTGCAAACCGTGGATCTGTAACTCGAGCTTCTGGGCGTTAGAATGCCTGCAATTGGTTGGGACACGTTCTGGAGATGTCCAGGAGTCTATTGGTAGTGTTAGAATGGCTTGAATCGCCCTCTAGGTCCAAGAATGATCTACCACTTTCTTGCAAATTTTTAAGTTTCATTCTGTCTCTTTTCGAGACGGCCACCTTCTCTTATGCTTTGTACATGTCCCCTATATATCTTAGAATGGATTAGGGTTACAAACTTGGATTAAATCTTTGCAATTATGAGAGATTTGATTTTATTTTCATGCTAAATGTAAACTTGCTATTTTGAGCCAAATCATCCCTTTCTTGTACCAATTATGCTTGATTCGTTTTGGCCTTGATAACTCGGCATATTTTGATTGCCAACCTGTCCAAAAACCAAATCAAATCATATATTTGCTATTATTCACCAATTATTTGATTTAATTCAACTTTTAATTAAATAAAAAATCAAAATAAATTGAAGAATGAATCAAATAATGTGTTGGTGAATATTTGGGTCATGGACCATATTATAAGTGAGGTTCAAGCATAAAAACTTAGGCCCATTTGGCAAAAATGCATTTTTGAGCACATTTTACTTTTGGCAATTTTGCAAAAAGGGTCAACTTTGACAGGGCGTATCTCCTCCAATTTTAACCCTAGAGAGGTGTTCTTTGACTTTTTAGAAATATTAGTATGTCCCCTAAGCAACCTTTTTGGTCTCATCTCAATTGATTCTTCCATGTTCATGTAAGAAGCCTTGACCCAAAAGGTGTTTTTGTTGACTTTTCAAAAGGACCCATAATGTAGAAATTCATATCATTTTGTGGGTGCATATTTTGAACTTGTGGGATGAATATGAATTGTAGGGAATTTCATCCTATTCAAAATGAGATTTGGATGGAAAATTTCTGATAAAGCATGTGGAAGTTATGCTTGGTCAAAGTTTGGTTGACTTTTCTTGAGAAACCCTAATTTAGCAACTTTTGGGTTTTGATGAATTTGGAGTATTCCTTGAGGAATCATGATCAAACCTTGATCAAATGATTAAAGTCACTTCAAAATGTTAATTTTGACCAAAATTCTTGAAGTTTGACTGTATGTGGGTCACAGTTGACTTTTGACCTAATATAGTCGATTCTCAAGCATATGAGCAGTTGATTGAGCAAACTTCTTGTGCAAGGCATGAAACTTGACATGTAAGGTCTTGAGAACATATTAGGACCAAGGAGAGAATATGAGGTCTTTGGAGTCCACCTATCTTGATGAAAATGGAAACCCTAATTTGAGACAACCTGCCATAGGAGAGAGTTTGTTTGGTCAACACTTGGGAAAACTTGAGCAAATTGAGGATCTCAAGGAGTATGTGTTGAGTAAAATGAGAGGAAAAATTTTGGGGTACAACAGCTTCCCCTGTTCAATCTTCTTAAACCTGAGGATGTAGATTGGCCCGTCCGCCTTTCGTGATCTGAAGGTGGAAGATGATTGAACACTAGAGTGCCCAGAAATTTGCACTCGCATGAAGTGATACTTGATTTGTGATATCGGGAATGAGCTTATAGATGCAATTTGGAAGCTGCTAGAGAATTGTCATAGATGGGCTTAAAGATGCCATCCAAGATGTGGCGGAATACCTTCGGAGATGGGCTTAAAGATGCCATCTAGAGGATGTTGATTTCCTGAGACATTCCTTCGATGAGAGTTCTTATTATTGTTGTTGATGAGGAATCTGCTGAGGAACGTTGGTATCTGTCTTAGGAGAAATAGAATTTTAGGAGCTTCAGTTGTCCGTTACTCTATTGGGGAAATAACTCCGGCTTGAGGAAGCAGAAGTGAACTGCATATCTGGTCAGGGTATATGTTGTATCGCGACTTACTGGGGAACTGCGCAACCAATAGTGTTTGATTGGGTCCCGGTCTTACAATGTTATGAACTGTTGTCTGGAGATAAGAGAGAAGGGACCTGGATAGTAATTTTATGAGAAGGAACCTGGATAGTAGGTTTACTTCGATTATGAAAGCCTGGATAGTACAGTTGTGAGAAGGAACCTGGATAGTAGGGTTACTTTGCTCAAAACACATCATTTTTGCTAATGGGCCTCAAATTCCTTCTTGAAACATTGTCCAAAGCCTATGCACGACCCATTGATATTAAATTGAATTATTTTCTTATTTTTATTAATTAATTGGATTTTTAATTGATTTTTAATTCATTTAATTAATTTAATTGTAGGAAAATACCAAGATATGATTTCTAAATCTTTTTGTGAAGCAAAAGTGGTCAGCATATGATGGAGATTTCGTGTATCAATCAAGGGGACCAAAATCTCCAAAATTATCAAGTTTTGGCAATCAAAAAGATGCAAAAATATTTGATTGAAAATCAAATATACAAACCATATTGCCATGGATTTTTGGACCAAGATTTACCCTAATTCAGTTCTACTATTTGTGCATAAGCTAAACCTAATTCCATTCACGTGAGATTGCTGCATACAGAGCCATAACCAATTCCAAAAAAGTGAAGGAAAATTGAAAACTGTTTTCTCACTTCCAAGCCAATTCAACACTTTTAATTGCTTCTAATACATTGCATAAGTCCCCAGGAACGTGTAGGGATCAAAACCACACGCTAAAGCTCAAAGAATCCAAAGATAACAGTTTCACGGTTTGGAATTTTTTTCATAAACGCATACTTTGATTCATGCATCATTAACGTGTTTTGTGGATTGTTTTGTATTCATAGGGACTGTACGAAGCTTTTGGTACAAGATAATTGAGTTATAGAGCCCTGAATCACAAACCACCATGGATGAATTTTAGGGTTTTCAAGCTCTTAAATTGGGCTTTGTGATATAGGAAAAATCAGAGACTCTAAAGCCCATGGTTGAATTCGTCAAGGCCAGACGAATCAAACACCATGCTCGCGAAATATTTATGAGCAGCAAGGAGCTAATCGCTATTTTTCATGCTTGCAGGTTGTGGGGGTTAAAAACCCCCGCTATCTAACTCTGTTTTTTTGCAGGCGAAGGAAGAAGACGAATACGTGTTTATGCGTGTTTGGTTGGTTTGAATGAGGCGCGCGTTTTTTTATTTTAATAGCATATGCATTGATTTTGCTATATTATATTCTCTCTCCATTATATTATCAAAGCAAGCAGGTGGTTGGGTTGGTGGAAAGCGCGTGCAATAAGCATGGGGACCTGGGTTCGATTCCCAGGTCCCCCAAACCTTTGTTTCATATTTTTTCTTATATAATCTCATGCAGGCTTCAAAGAAGGGTTCTATCATGCATCCCACGTATCAGCCAGCCATGTGTCTCCTAACACAAATCCAATGGCTACAAGGGAAGGAACACCATGTTCCTCAGTCAACATGCACGTAGACCATTCAGAAAGTCAATGCAGGCTTGGGGTTATTGGGCTTGAAATCTGCTAACAAAACCTCCATTTGGGTCCAACACCCCCTGGTTTCTATTTCTTTTTTTATTTTCTTTCTTTTTATTTTCTTTTAATAATTATTATTACTATTATCTAATTAATTCATCAATTATTTTTCATAATAAAATCAGAAACTTAAAATATTGTTTATTTTTATTATTTATTATTATTTTCACTATTAATAATTATTTTTGTAAATAAACTCTAATAAATTAATTTAGTTAAATTAGGTTAACTTTAATCTCTTTTTCACAATAAATAAAAATTAGCCTAGAATTAGGGTTTTGATAATTTTAATTTGTTTTTATTTTCATTAAGACATTAAAAAACACAAAAAAAAATACTTTTTTCTTTTAATTAATTAATTAATTAGTTATTAGGTTTAATATTTAATTTAATTGCAAAAAGGACAAATTAAATTCTTTTCTCAAAAAGGGTCAAAACCCTAAGACGTTCCCGATTTAATTTCTTTCGCGCTTTAATTCCTCTTGATTATTTGATGTAACTGTTTCCGAGGATGTAATAGTTAATTAGGCTTTTATCGCTTTCTTTTATTTTCTCGCATTTATTTTCCAAACGGGTTATGTTTTTGGCGATGTATAGACCCGCGCCTTGTAATAGCGTAGATTTACCTTTTCAACACTTTATTTCTCGCAAACTATTAAACTGTTAATTATGCATGACAAGACTTGTATGAAAAATAAAACCAACTCGTAGCTCACCATATAAATGTGCAAAGACAATTAACATGAAACAACACACATGCACATGCCACTCCTAGGGTACGCCTCACTTGGTTGCCTCGAACGTGGTCGTCAAGTATAGGGTGTTTTAGAGGTCGCCCTCTTGTCTAAAGACCCAGTTGCCTCGAAACGGTTGCCTCGGATAAAAAGGATCTAATACATTAGGGTTACCGCTAAGGCGTCATACTATTGCTTTAGTGACCACATGTCCCTATAATCGAATTGACCCGAAAACTCCAACGACGGTACTACCTACTTCTCAATAGTGGGATGGCACTGTCTAAAGGACATTTACACAGCTTAATTTCTTTTGAGTAGGTAGAGGTTCTCAGGTACTTGCTCTTTCAAAACAAAACAACTTTTCGCACTTACACTTTTCAAACAAAAGTTTTCAAACAAACACTTCATACACTCTTGAAAACATAGTGAGCAAGTACCTAAGAGCCCGTGGATAACCACGGATAGAAAGGGTGCTAACACCTTCCCTTTCTATAATCTACCTCCCGAACCGAGAAACATCTCGAAAAGGAATTTTGATGTGCTTTTGTCCTTTCCTTGTTGTAGAAAATAAAAGACGGTGGCGACTCTTGCTTACCGCGATATTTCGCGAACCAGCATTCCAAAACAGTCAGTTCATTTTCCACCGATCACAGAACTGGCGACTATGCTGGGGATATTCTCTTAAAAGTGAGGTGTACCTTAGGATTAGACCACTCTTATGTTTTCAATTGTATGCTTTGATTGCTTTTATATTTGTGGGCTTGTCTTGGAGTTTCATAGATCCTAACCTGGATCTGGGGAATACCCTTTTAGGTAGCATAAACTGTGAGGGACCTGTCCGGCGTAGACCGACACGGGTGAAGCAGTGGCTACGTTGGTGTGACAGCTTGGTCTGTACCGATATCCCTTGTGTTGCAACGAGGAGAATATGGGTCTTCTGAGGAGTCATTAAGCACCAACCGACCTTAGAACCCTAAATTGACCCAACTTGGCCATAGAACAGTAGTAGTATGCTACACTCATTGAGGCTAAACTCTCGCGATGGTTCTGGCTGCAAGAAAAGATTGCGACACTGGAGTTATGACCGATTGAGGGTAGTCAGTGATATTGAGATCCTCTAGAACCCGGTTACTATTTTCTAGGACAGGTCTTAACCAATGAAACTGAAAGAGGGTAGTACCTGAACTTCATGCTGGCCTAAACTCTAAGGGCTGTCTTGTGTGACTTGTGTGCCTTATCATGTTTGCCTTTGTGAATACTTATGGTGTGCTTTATGATAACATCATACCATCATACCATTGCATGCATCCTGCATAAGGACTGACCCATTTCAAAGACAATAGGGTTTCATCTTTGCTCTGTTTTGTAGGACATTATGATGCCTGTGCGAAGGAATACTATCCGGCTCAACTTTGTTCACCCACCTGATTTGCTTAAAGAATTGGTTGACAGAATTCCAAATACTACTTCCTTCATCCAGAGGCATGGTTCTCTTCTCGGTTTAGTCACTTCAAAGTGGGACCAACAACTGATGAGTATCCTAACCCAGTTTTATGATCCCCTATACCATTGCTTCACCTTTCAAGACTTCCAGCTGGTCCCTACCCTGGAAGAATTCTCTGATTTGCTTGGTATCCCTGTTTTGGAGCAGATTCCATTCATTGGTTGGGAAAAGACTCTTAGGCTTGAGGAGATTGCTGCAGCCCTTCCCTTGACCACCAAAGAGGTAATGGATAATTGGGTGACTAGAAGTGGAGTTAAGGGCTTTTTGGCTAAGTTTCTGATTGGTAAAGTTAACAGTTTCTGGAATGACTTAGACTTCAGGGCGTACGAAGACATCCTGGCTCTCCTAATCTATGGTCTAGTTCTGTTTCCAAATCCTGATAACTTTGTCAATATCAATGCCATACGGATCTTCATGTCTCGGAACCCTGTACCCACTCTGTTTGGTGATATCCTGCAGCAACTCTATGCTCGTACTGCCCGAAGACGGGGAACTCTGTGGTGTTGTGCTCCTTTGTTAGTGAGGTGGTTTATTTCGCACCTCCCTAAGTTCGTGCTGAAGAACAAAGAAGGAAGGGGCTGGGCTCATAGGTTAATGTCTCTCACTGACAATGACATCATTTGGACTCTCAGAGGTTTGGATGAGGTAGCCATTATTGATCGTTGCGGAGAATATCCTAATGTTCCATTGATCGGTACCCAGGGAGGAATCTCTTATAATCCATGTTTAGCTCTCCGTCAGTTTGGAAGAGCCAGAAGAGCAGGGCCTCATGAGATGTTGGTGCCTCACATCAGTTTTGAGTTTCAGGTAGACAGTGACGAGTTGCATCGTAGATTCATCAAGGCTTGGGACAGAATTCACAAAGCTAACCCACATGAGTTGGGATCGAAAACTTCTCTACCAATGGAACCCTACTACAGATGGGTCCGCATCCGTGCTCAGAAGTTAGGTATGCCATATGAAGCTGCCAGGCCTATCATTCTTGAATTTCCTGATAAAGACGGGTTTCCTCCAACTGTCCTCCCTCCTCAGATACCCACTGATGTTGATACACTAAAGAGGTCTTGGGCGCAGCTACAGGAAGAACGGGATTCTTATCGGGAAAGGTTCAACGAACAGGAACAAAAGATCCAGAAGCTGACTAAGCAATTGGAGAATGAGCGGATCCTGAATGACTATATCCGTACTGAGAAGAGGAGGCCATGGGAGCACTGATGGGCTTTGGATGTTTCTTTTACAGCTTTTATTTCCTTTTTAGTATTTTCATTCTTGTAATGCCTAAGGGCAAATTGTTGAACAATTTAAAGTTTGAATCTAATAAAGTATGTTTCCTTTTTGTCTACAAAGTTGAATCCCGATTGTCTTTGAAAATATAAATCATACGCATCTCATTGCATCATATGCATAACAGGTACCCTTTTTCTACAGGTTGCTTAATCTTCTTCGCTGTTTATTTTAGGACTCAATCATCATGTCTTCCGAGCCTACTACCGATTAAGCTATCAAGGCCCTCCAGGCCCAAAACGCCCAGTTTCAAGAGCTGGTCATAAGCTTAGCCCAGGGTCAACAGGAGTTGAAGACTCTGCTCTTGAAGGAGAAGAAGAAGAAGAGGACTGTGTTGTTTAACACTGGACGGAGGTTTGGGAATACACGTCAGAATGAGGCTGATCAGGCTACTTCCTCTGTAGGGAAGGATAGTCCCCAAGGGGGAAGGGTTCCTAGTCCTGCGGTCTCCGACAACGAGACATATTACAATGATGAACAGTACCCTTCTGCTGAAGACAGGTACAAGCAACTAGAGGACCGTTTAAGTGCCATGGAGATTCAACATGTGCCAGGGCTGGATTTTGGACATCTAGGTTTATCTTCTGGGGTGGTGATCCCACACAAGTTCAAGGCACCTGCCTTTGCGAAGTACGACGGGGCTTCCTGCCCTAAGCTGCATCTCAGATCATATGTAAGGAAGATCCAACCTTACACTGCAGACAAGAACCTATGGATCCATTTCTTCCAGGATAGCCTTTCAGGGGCTCAACTCGAATGGTTCTATCAGCTGGATGGAGCCAGTATTCGAAACTGAGAGGACTTGGCTACTGCATTTTATAAGCAGTATCAGTACAATTCCGACCTCGCTCCCACGCGTACCCAACTCCAGGGTATGTCACTGGGGACGGGCGAAGGATTCAAGGAGTATGCGCAGAAGTGGAGGGACCTGGCTGGAAGGGTGCAGCCACCTTTGACAGACCGTGAGCTTGTCGACATGTTCTTGGGGACCCTGTCCGGTCCATTCTTCAACCATCTGATTGGGAATTCTTCTGCTGGGTTTACAGATCTGATCTTAACCGGTGAGAGGATAGAAGCTGGTATCAAGTCCGGAAAGATACAAAAGGGTGCCTCCTCGAGTACTGAAAAGAAGCCCTTTAAGAAGGAATCTAGTGTTGTTTATGGTCCAAGGAGACAAAATAAACCGGAACGCTGCCAAGCTGTCAACGCGGTGGTAATCTCAAAGCCTGCTGCTGCTCCTCAGCAATACAATCAACAAAGGGGTGAGAGACCCAAAAGGCAGTATACTCGACTCAGTATGACCCTGTCTCAGATATTGCCGCAACTGCTATCAACCAATCTGGTAACTATAAAGGAAGCTCCGAAGGTGGTAAACACAACCTCTCCAAAGTACAATCCCAACGCCCGCTGCGCTTATCACTCTGACAGCCCGGGGCATACTACGGATGATTGTTGGGCTCTGAGGAATAAGGTTCAGGACCTTATTGATGCTAAAGAAATACAGTTTGAGGCACCCGAAAGGCCCAATGTTGTGACTGCTCCCATGCCCCAGCATGGAGTGAATGTTGTGGAAGAAGACCCGTATGTAGCCTCTATGGATGAGATTGTTACTCCGTTGTTGACTGTCAAAAGGAACCTATTGCTAGCCGGTTTATTTCCGGGATGTAGTAAAGGTTTCCTTCTATGTTCTGTTTCACCTGCTGGTTGTCCTTTGTTGAAGTCAGGTATCCAAAGCCCGATGGATAATAAAGAGATCTTGTTCGAGAAGATTGCCGTTCCTGCTACCCCTACTGAAGAAGTTTCTATTGTCACTATTTTCAACAACCCTCCTAAGGCTCCCTCAAAGAAGCCTGTCAAAATCATGTCTACTCAGAAGATTGCTCCTATCATCATCACTGTTCCGGGGCCCCTCCCTTATACATCCGACAAAGCTGTCCCTTGGCACTATGAGGCAGATGTTTATGTGCTTGGAGTTAAACAAGAATTTGATACTAATACCGGCGTCAGTAACATCACCGGGCCTGCCAAACTCACTCGTAGTGGTAGGCTCTTCTCGCCTGATATTGCGCCACCAGCTATTCAGAGACCTCTTGTCATCACACCTGCCAGTGTACCTGCTTCCCTTCCTGACCAAGTTCCTATTTCTACCCCCGCTGCCGAGTCATCTGACGCTCGGGACAAAGGGATTGCTACTGATATGCCTGCCGAGATGGAGGCATCGAAGACAACCAATGTTGAAGCTTCCCAGCAAGAGATGGAAGAGATTCTCAAGATTATCAAGAAGAGTGATTTCAATGTAGTTGAGCAGCTGGGGCACACCCCCTCTAAAATTTCTATGCTATCACTGTTTTTGTGTTCAGAGGCCCATGCCAAGGCCCTGATTTCCTTCCTGAAGACAGCCCATGTGCCACAAGAAGCGTCTGCTGATCAATTTACCGATTGTGTGGCCAACTTGACTGCTGATAATGGGTTAGGTTTCTCTGACGCCGATCTGACTGCTAAGGGGAAGAACCATAACGATGCCCTGCATGTCTCCATTGAATGCAGGGGCACTACTCTTGCCCATGTGCTGGTTGACACAGGTTCCTCATTGAACGTATTGCCCAAGAAGGCTCTAGACAGGCTGGATTGTGAGGGTTTAGAGCTCAAGCCAAGTAACATTGTTGTTCGGGCCTTTGACGGGTCCAAAAGGATGGTACATGGTGAAGTTGATATTCCAATCAGGGTTGGCTCTCAGGTCTTTGACTCTACATTTTATGTGATGGACAGCCGACCGTCCTATTCTTGTTTGCTGGGTCGCCCTTGGATCCATAAAGCTGGAGCGATGACCTCCACACTACATCAGAAGCTTAAGTACCCGGTCAGAGGGAAGATCGTAACAGTTCAAGGGGAAGAAGAATATATGGTCAGCCACCTCAACTCGTTCCGGTACATAGAGATGGACGGGGAGTTCATTGAGACCCCCTTTCAACACTTTGAGGAGGTGCCTCAGACACTGGCATCAGCAGAGACTGTGGCTGAAGAAGATTCTCCTGTGAAGATGGCTTCCTTAAAGGATGCTCGGGCTGTTATCGAGAAGGGTAAGTGCGCAAACTGGGGCCGACTTCCTGATTTCACTCCGAAGACTGACAAGTTTGGTTTGGGTTTCACTGCAGAAGCTTAGAGGGTTGTTCGTAAGGCAAGGATTGGAAGACCTCCTGTGTTCATCACCAACCCGGGAGTGAACGCTATTGAAGACGGTGTGGAGGAATCTGAATTCGACAGCTGGATCTACCCAACGACCAACGGTGGACCAAGCAACTGGACTGCCAAAGACTTCACACCTATTACTTTTGTCACTCAGTAATGAACTCCTTTGTTTTGAATTTGTAACGAACAATAATTTGAAACTTTAAGGCCCGGTGTCTTACCCGGGGCATCGTGGCTTCATTTGTGAGGGCTTATTATTTGTCATTTTCATATATCATGAATAAAAGCATTGGACGTTTTTTGCATTTCAAATCTTGCGCTCCTTGTCTTTCTTTATTATATATTGTAAAACAGTTATATTTACACACACTCACCTATACAGGTTCCAATCCACTCTGGATCTCACTGGTAACGACTCTGCTACTGCCAGTTATGACTTTGAAAATCCAATCAACCTAGCCGAAGACGAAGGTGAAGATGATTGTGAAGTGCCTGGTGAGCTTGCAAGACTGTTACTCCAGGAAGAGAGGGCCATTCAGCCACATGAAGAGCAAGTGGAAACGGTAAATCTGGGTACTGAGACAGACAGAAAGGAAGTCAAGATTGGTGCAAATCTGGAGCTCAGTGTGAAACAACGGTTGATTCAGATGCTGCATGACTATGCGGAAATCTTCGCCTGGTCTTACGAAGACATGCCTGGGTTGGATACTGACATTGTAGTTCATCACCTGCCTACCAAGGAAGAATGCCCTCCGGTAAAACAGAAGGTCCACCGTATGCGTCCAGAGATGTCCGAGAAAATCAAAGTTGAGGTTATGAAACAACTCGACGCCGGTTTTCTAGCAGTGACTTCTTACCCTCAGTGGTTGCCAACGTGGTTCCAGTGCCGAAGAAGGATGGTAAGGTCCGAATGTGTGTTGATTACAGGGATTTAAACAGGGCGAGCCCTAAGGATGATTTCCCTCTGCCTCATATCGACGTTCTGGTTGACAACACTGCTCAGCATAAAGTATTCTCCTTCATGGACGGCTTCTCCGGTTACAATCAGATCAAGATGTCTCCTGAAGACATGGAGAAGACCACTTTTGTTACTCAGTGGGGCACCTTTTGTTACAAGGTTATGCCTTTTGGGTTAAAAAATGCTGGGGCAACCTACCAACGTGCCATGGTTGCGTTGTTTCATGACATTATCCATCACGAGATCGAAGTATATGTCGATGATATGATTGCAAGGTCCCAAACTGAGGAGGAACACCTTGACCATCTACAGAAGCTATTTGACCGTCTGAAGTTGTACAAGCTGAGGTTGAACCCGAACAAGTGCACCTTTGGGGTGAGGTCTGGAAAACTATTGGGTTTCGTCGTGAGCGACAAAGGTATTCAAGTGGACCCTGCCAAAGTGAAAGCCATACAAGAGATGCCAACTCCCAAGACAGAAAAAGAAGTCAGAAGCTTTCTAGGACGGCTGAACTACATTGCCCGATTCATCTCGCACCTAACTACTACCTGTGAACCAATCTTCAAGCTACTGAAGAAAGATCAAGTAGTACATTGGAACGATGAATGTCAGGCTGCTTTCGAAAGAATCAAAGAGTATCTCCAAGAGCCACCTATCCTTATGCCACCCGTTGAAGGGAGACCTCTAATCTTATACTTGACAGTGCTTGACAGCTCAATGGGGTGTGTGCTGGGGCCAGCATAACGTGTATGGCCGAAAAGAGCATGCTATTTATCACCTTAGCAAAAAGTTTACTGACTGTGAGACCCGATACTCACTGCTCGAGAAAACTTGATGCGCTTTGGTATGGGCTGCTCGCCGACTGAGACAGTATATGTTGACTCACACCACTCTGTTGATTTCAAAGATGGATCCAATCAAGTACATATTCGAAAAGCCTGCCTTGTCTGGAAGAATAGCAAGATGGCAGATGATCTGGATGGAATATGACATACAGTACACGACTCAAAAAGCAATCAAGGGAAGTGTATTGGCAGACCATTTGGCACACCAGGCAGTGGATGACTACCAGTCGATGAACTTTGAATTTCCAGACGAGAATATAATGGTAGTAACTGATTGTGAAGTACCTGGATCGGATGAAGGACCTGAGGAAGGATCCCGATGGTCTATGAACTTTGACGGAGCCTCAAACGTTTTGGGTAATGGCATTGGCGTTGTGATCATATCCCCAAAAGGCACTCATACTCCACTTACCGCCCGACTATGTTTCAACTGCACCAACAACATGGCAGAGTATGAAGCATGTATCATGGGTCTTCAAGCTGCATTTGACTTAAGGATCAAGTTTCTGAGTGTCTTCGGATATTCCACTCTCGTGATCAGCCAGATCAAAGGCGAGTGGGATACGAAACACCCAAATCTTATTCCTTACATGGAGTATGTGTTGACGTTAATTCCCCATTTCAAGGAGATAACTTTTGAACACTTCCCAAGAGAGGAGAATCAGTTGGCGGACGCGCTGGCTACAATGTCTTCTATGTTCAAAGTCAAATGGGATAACGAGGCTCCCCGGATCATTATCTGGAAGTTGGATGAACCTGCACATTGTTGTGATCTTTAGGCTGAAGAGGTAACTGAAAAACCTTGGTATCATGAAGTAAAGAGGTACTTAGAAGCTCAAGAATACCCCGAGGGTGCATCTGTCAACGACAAAAAGTTTCTGAGAAGGTTCGTGGCAAAGTTCTTCCTCAGCAACGGCATTCTCTACAAACGAAACCATGATTCAACTTGACTGCGTTGTGTGGATAAGACTGAAGCAGAAAGGATCATGGCAGAGCTGCATGAAGGTACCTTCGGAATGCATTCCAGTGGACATACCATGGCAAAGAAAATCCTTCGGGCAGGATATTTCTGGTCCACAATGGAAGCCGACTGTTACCAACATTCTCGGACGTGTCACAAATGCCAGATCTATGCAGATAAGGTGCATATTCCTCCAGTTCCTCTGAACGTTTTAATAGCACCTTGGCCTTTTGCAATGTGGGCCATTGATATGATTGGCGAAATTAGACCTACGGCATCCAACGGGCATCGCTTCATCCTGGTAGCAATTGATTACTTCACGAAGTGGGTTGAAGCAGCTTCCTACGCTACGGTAACCAAGAACGTCGTGGCACGGTTCATTCGGCATAACTTGATCTGTCGATACGGCATCCTGGAAAGGATCATTAAAGACAATGGTACCAATCTTAACAACAAGATGATCACTGAGCTCTGCGAGCAATTCAAGATACAGCACCAAAACTCTTCTCCCTACCGGCCGAAGATGAATGAGGCTGTAGAGGCGGCGAATAAGAATATTAAGAAGATTGTGCAGAAGATGACAGTGACCTACAAATATTGGCACGAGATGTTACCGTTTTCCCTTCATGGGTACCGTACCCCAGCAAGGACGTCAACAGGGGAAACACCCTTTTCCTTGGTCTATGGCATGGAGGCAGTCTTGCCTATTGAAGTCCAGATACCCTCACTCCGGATAATGAAGGATGCAGGTTTGAGCGAAGATGACTGGATCCAGACTCGGCTTGATCAATTAAACCTAATTGACGAAAAGAGACTCACTGCTATTTGTCATGGTCAGACGTACCAAAAACGGATGATCAAGGCATTTAACAAGAAAGTCAGACGACAAGAGTATCAAGTCGAAGACCTGGTAATCAAGCGCATCATTCTACCTCAAGGTGATCCCAGGGGAAAATGGACCCCTACGTACGAAGTACCATTTGTGGTTAAACATATCTTCTCAGGAGGAGCTATGATTCTAACCACCATGGATGCTGACGACCTTCCTCACCCCGCCAATGCAGACATAGTAAAAATATACTATGCATGAATTAAAGACCCTCTAGGTTGACACACCTAGGCAAAAATAAGGGCTTCCCGGTGAACCAAAAGGGTTCGGGCAAAAATAAGGGATGAAAATAAAAAATCTATACACCCGGCAAGTCGAAAACCTGAAAAGGCGGCTTGGGCAAAAATGGGTATCCCGGTGGACTGAAAACCTGAAAGGGCGGTCCAGGCAAAAGTTAGGGATAAAGCGTAACACTATGTCTCATTGGATCACCTTGCATCCAGAATTCGGTATCAACTATCAGGTTCAGACGACATCAATCAATCAGCTTCATCTCCAACTAAGCAACAAAGTGATGAGACGCTTGAAGACATAAAGGCGATAGCAGAGTTGAAACCCAGTGGGATTTTTCACATAGCTGTTTTGTTTTCCTTTTCACAAAATGTATAAACTCTGTTGTTCGGCGGTGTTCTCTTACTAGGACGTCATCCTCTTGTACACAAAAACGCCTATTTACAGGCAAATTCCAAAATCAATACAAATCCATTTTTCCAGACAAATTGCCAATTGTTTTTCCTTTATCTGTTTTGTTTTGCAAAGAACGTCCAATGTTCATGTTTGATATATGCATTTGACATTAATTGCTAACTCATAAATATTTGCATGTGAAACAAAGGACTAATTACAGGTGATATCAGAAACAGGGGCAATAATGAGTTGTCTAAGCGATCTAGTTTCTCTGTCCACCAAGGTACCAAGGTAAGTTCGGCTGAAGAATGTAACCAGGATACCTTCACTCCCCGTCGAGTAAGTCAAGAGTCAGCCATGCTCTCTCCCAAGCAGAGTTGATCTCCCATCAGCCCCGAAAAGGCACCGTATCTCCAGCAAGTCAGCGATACTCTCCCCAAGCAGAGTTAGTCTACGGTCAGCCTTAAGGAAGTCGGGTATCCCCAGAATATCTCAACATTCCCCAGCGGAGTATACAGATATTCCTCTACAAGCATCCTCGGCAGTCTTAATATTCCTCGACGGAAATATAAGATTGTTCCCCGGTGGAATACCAGACACCCTGGTGGAATACCAGACACCCCAGTGGAGCCATTCCCCGGTGCAATCCAAAAGTTTCCCCAGGAGAGTTGAAGCTTATCCCCAGTAGATTCTGGAAGCTCATCCCCAGTAGATTCTGGAAGCTGGTCCCCGGCAGAGTACACACGTCTCTCCCTGACCATATTCAAAGGTTATTCCCCACCAGAGCTTATAACTGGGTTATCCTCAGCTAATTACCACGGAAAGATCGTCCTCGGCGAAGTTCTTCCTATCCCCCAGCGGAGTTCATCAAAATCCAACAAAACTTATCAACGGAATCCCCAGCGGAGTTATCATCAAAACCTCAGCGAAGTACCTCTCCCCATAGAGTATTTCCCCGCAGACTAATCCCTTCATCAAGTTTATTCCCCAACGGAGTCATCTTCTCCTACCGGTTTATTCTTGCAATCATCATCCCCAGCGAAAACGAAGAACTCTACTCTTCAAACGTCAGCCCAGGAGTTAACTTCCCGACGTTCGTCAAGGATTTATTTTCCCAGACGAAAACACATTCATAAACATATCACATTTCATACATCCTGCTTACATACATGATAAAGCGCATACGACACAATCTCATTTATTCTTGAGAACATCATGACATCATGCATTTCATACATCATGACGTTGCATACAACTAATGTTTTGCCTTTTCAGGAAAAAGGTCAATCCAAAGATGATTACTATCAACTGTCGCAGTTCCAGATTCGATACCTGTATCTAGCCAGGGTATATCTGTGAGTGATTGATTGTAGATTCGATACCTGTATCTAGCCAGGGCATATCTGCATGAAGAGTTTCCAGATTTGATACTTGTATCTAGCCAGGGCATATATGTGAGTGATTGATTGTAGATTCGATACCTGTATCTAGCCAGGGCATATCTGCATGAAGAATTCCAAATTCGATTCCTGTATCCAGCCAGGGCATATCTGTAGACGACCAATTCCAGATTCGATTATTGTATCCAGCCAGGGCATATCTGTGAGTGATTGATTGTAGATTCGATACCTGTATCTAGCCAGGGCATATCTGCATGAAGAATTCCAGATTCGATTCCTGTATCCAGCCAGGGCATATCTGTAGACGACCAATTCCAGATTCGATTCCTATATCTAGCCAGGGCATATCTGTGAGTGATTGATTGTAGATTCGATACCTGTATCTAGCCAGGGCATATCTGCATGAAGAATTCCATATTCGATTCCTGTATCCAGCCAGGGCATATCTGTAGACGACCAATTCCAGATTCGATTCCTGTATCCATCCAGGGCATATCTGTGAGTTATTGATTGTAGATTCGATACCTGTATCTAGCCAGGGCATATCTGCATGAAGAGTTTCCAGATTCGATTCCTGTATCCAGCCAGGGCATATCTGTAGACGACCAATTCCAGATTCGATTCCTGTATCCAGACAGGGCATATCTGTGAGTGATTGATTGTAGATTCGATACTTGTATCTAGCTAGGGCATATCTGCATGAAGAATTCCATATTCGATTCCTGTATCCAGCCAGGGCATATCTGTAGACGACCAATTCCAGATTCGATTCCTGTATCCAGCCAGGGCATATCT
This sequence comes from Vicia faba, assembly GCA_948472305.1. Classification (NCBI taxonomy): domain Eukaryota; kingdom Viridiplantae; phylum Streptophyta; class Magnoliopsida; order Fabales; family Fabaceae; genus Vicia; species Vicia faba. Next base: position 1,565,429,289 of record OX451735.1, read on the forward strand.
ATAAGTGATTGATTGTAGATTCGATACTTGTATCTAGCCAGGGCATATCTGCATAAAGAGTTTAGAGATTCGATTCATGTATCCAGCCAGGGTATATCTGTAGACGACCAATTCCAGATTCGATTCCTGTATCCAGCCAGGGCATATCTGTGAGTGATTGATTGTAGATTCGATACCTGTATCCAGCCAGGGCATGTCTGCATGAAGAGTTTAGAGATTCGATACCTGTATCCAGCCAGGGCATATCTGTAGACGACCAAGTTCCAGATTCGACACTTGTATCTAGCCAGGGCATATCTGTGAGCAATTGATTGTAGATTCGATACTTGTATCTAGCCAGGGCATATCTGCATGAAGAGTTTGAAGATCAACCCCTGTAACAGGCCAGGAAATTATCTTTCTTTCTCAAGTATACAAGTTCTCGCTAAAGGAATCTCTTACGCGATCGACGCCCCCGGATGGCATCTTTAAGCCCATCTCCACAACTATCCATTACATTTCCAAATGGCATCTATAAGCCCATTCCCAACAAGGTTCTGTCACACCTCCAGATGGCATCTATAAGCCCATCCTCCTATCCACCGTCTCTCCAAATGGCATCTGTAAGCCCATTCCCACAATCACATTGTTGATACTCCACTATGCGAGTGCAAATTTCTGGGCACTTTAGTGTTCAATCATCTTCCACCTTCGGATCACGAAAGGCACGCAAGCCAATCTACCTCCTCAGGTCTAAGAAGATTGAACAGGGGCAACTGTTGTACCCTAAAATTTGCCCTCCCATATTCTTCAAGATTTGTCAAGATCAATCTTCAAATGGATCAAGGGGTTGCCCAGTCAAATATCCTCCTAAGCCAGTCAAAACTAGGGTTTTGGTTCCTTCAAGGAATTTGAGGTTTTCTATGGCTCAAACAAGTCTCATGTGCCTATATACATTGTCAAGCATCTACATGCCAAGTTTCAAGACTCACAGGGTCAAATTGCACAGTCAAAAGCTTCATTTGCTTCACAGTCAACTGCAGGGGTAAAATGGTCATTTTGCAGTCAAAAGTCGGAATTTTTGGTCAACATCTTATTTTGAGCTCACAAACATCATTTGATCAAGTCTTGATCATGATTCCTCAAGCATGGCTCAAAAATCATCAAAGATGCAAAAGTTTCTATTTTTTGACAGCAGAAAAGTCAACTGTAACTTGACCAAGGCATAACTTTTTCATGGTTCATCAGAAAAATCCAATCCAATGCTCATTTTGAAGGGGACGACATTTCCTACAACTCATCTTCACATTCCAAGTCCAAGAAATGCTCTCACAAAAAGTTATCAACTTCTACATTATAGGTCAATTTTAAAAGTCAACAAAAAGGCATTTTAAGTCAAAGACCATAACTTGATATTGGTAAATCAAAATGACATGGGACCAAAGGAATTGGTTAGAGTACTTCAAGACCTTTCCAAAATGTCCAAGAACATGTCCATATGATCATAATTGAGCAAGATATGCATTGGAGAAGTTGGGAAATTTTTGTGAATTTGCAAAAGTCAACTTTGCTCAAAACACATCATTTTTGCTAATGGGCCTCAAATTCCTTCTTGAAACATTGTCCAAAGCCTATGCACGACCCATTGAGATTAAATTGAATTATTTTCTAATTTTTATTAATTAATTGGATTTTTAATTGATTTTTAATTCATTTAATTAATTTAATTGTAGGAAAATACCAAGATATGATTTCTAAATCTTTTTGTGAAGCAAAAGTGGTCAGCATATGATGGAGATTTCGTGTATCAATCAAGGGGACCAAAATCTCCAAAATTAGCAAGTTTTGGCAATCAAAAAGATGCAAAAATATTTGATTGAAAATCAAATATACAAACCATAATGCCATGGATTTTTGGACCAAGATTTACCCTAATTCAGTTCTACTATAAGTGCATAAGCTAAACCTAATTCCATTCACGTGAGATTGCTGCATACAGAGCCATAACCAATTCCAAAAAAGTGAAGGAAAATTGAAAATTGTTTTCTCACTTCAAAGCCAATTCAACACTTTTAATTGCTTCTAATACATTGCATAAGTCCCCAGGAACGTGTAGGGATCAAAACCACACGCTAAAGCTCAAAGAATCCAAAGATAACAGTTTCACGGTTTGGAATTTTTTTCATAAACGCATACTTTGATTCATGCATCATTAACGTGTTTTGTGGATTGTTTTGTATTCATAGGGATTGTACAAAGCTTTTGGTACAAGATACTTGAGTTATAGAGCCCTGAATCACAAACCACCATGGATGAATTTTAGGGTTTTCAAGCTCTTAAATGGGGGCTTTGTGATATAGGAAAAATCAGAGACTCTAAAGCCCATGGTTGAATTCGTCAAGGCCAGACGAATCAAACACCATTCTCGCGAAATATTTATGAGCAGCAAGGAGCTAATCGCTATTTTTCAAGCTTGCAGGTTGTGGGGGTTAAAAACCCCCGCTATCTAACTCTGTTTTTTTGCAGGCGAAGGAAGAAGACGAATACGTGTTTATGCGTGTTTGGTTGGTTTGAATGAGGCGCACGTTTTTTGTTTTAATAGCATATGCATTGATTTTTCTATATTATATTCTCTCTCCGTTATATTATCAAAGCAAGCAGGTGGTTGGGTTGGTGGAAAGCGCGTGCAATAAGCATGGGGACCTGGGTTCGATTCCCAGGTCCCCCAAACCTTTGTTTCATATTTTTTCTTATATAATCTCATGCAGGCTTCAAAGAAGGGTTCTATCATGCCTCCCACGTATCAGCCAGCCATGTGTCTCCTAACACAAATCCAATGGCTACAAGGGAAGGAACACCATGTTCCTCAGTCAACATGCACGTAGACCATTCAGAAAGTCAACGCAGGCTTGGGGTTATTGGGCTTGAAATCTGCTAACAAAACCTCCATTTGGGTCCAACACCCCCCTGATTTCTATTTCTTTTTTTATTTTCTTTCTTTTTATTTTCTTTTAATAATTATTATTACTATTATCTAATTAATTCATCAATTATTTTTCATAATAAAATCAGAAACTTAAAATATTGTTTATTTTTATTATTTATTATTATTTTCACTATTAATAATTATTTTTGTAAATAAACTCTAATAAATTAATTTAGTTAAATTAGGTTAACTTTAATCTCTTTTTCACAATAAATAAAAATTAGCCTAGAATTAGGGTTTTGATAATTTTAATTTGTTTTTATTTTCATTAAGACATTAAAAAACACAAAAAAATACTTTTTTCTTTTAATTAATTAATTAATTAGTTATTAGGTTTAATATTTAATTTAATTGCAAAAAGGACAAATTCAATTCTTTTCTCAAAAAGGGTCAAAACCCTAAGACGTTCCCGATTGAATTTCTTTCGCGCTTTAATTCCTCTTGATTATTTGATGTAACTGTTTCCGAGGATGTAATAGTTAATTAGGCTTTTATCGCTTTCTTTTATTTTCTTGCATTTATTTTCCAAACGGGTTATGTTTTTGGCGATGTATAGACCCGCGCCTTGTAATAGCGTAGATTTACCTTTTCCATACTTTATTTCCCGCAAACTATTAAACTGTTAATTATGCATGACAAGACTTGTATGAAAAATAAAACCAACTCGTAGCTCACCATATAAATGTGCAAAGACAATTAACATGAAACAACACACATGCACATGCCACTCCTAGGGTACGCCTCACTTGGTTGTCTCGAACGTGGTCGTCAAGTATAGGGTGTTTTAGAGGTCGCCCTCCTGTCTAAAGATCCAGTTGCCTCGAAACGGTTGCCTCGGATAAAAAGGATCTAGGACATTAGGGTTACCGCTAAGGCGTCCTACTATTGCTTTAGTGACCATATGTCCCTATAATCGAATTGACCCGAAAACTCCAACGACGGTACTACCTACTTCTTAATAGTGGGATGGCACTGCCTAAAGGACATTTACACAGATTAATTTCTTTTGAGTAGGAAGAGGTTCTCAGGTACTTGCTCTTTCAAAACAAAACAACTTTTCACACTTACACTTTTCAAACAAAAGTTTTCAAACAAACACTTCATACACTCTTGAGGACAGATACAAGAGTTAAATTGAAGTTTTCAAACAAACTTTTTCAAAACCCACAAACACAAGAAAAGCAAAACATTTTTAAAAACATAGTGAGCAAGTACCTAAGAGCCCGTGGATAACCACGGATAGAAAGGGTGCTAACACCTTCCCTTTCTATAATCTACCTCCCGAACCGAGAAACATCTCGAAAAGGAATTTTGTTGTGCTTTTGTCCTTTCCTTGTTGGAGAAAATAAAAGACGGTGGCGACTTTTGCTTACCGCGACATTTCGCGAACCATCATTCCAAAATAGTCAGTTCTATTTCCACCGATCACAGTAGGGCTGTGAGAAGGAACCTGGATAGTAGGGTTACTTCGAAGCGATAATATAGATAGTTGACCTGTTTGATTTCTGGAACTGAGTTTCCATTAGTCGTCTATAGATGTGATCTGTATAACTGCTGGATTTGTCGAAGCTAATCGTCTTTTCCTGAAAAGATATCAGGGTTAGTTATATGCGAGGTATGAAATACAAGGTGAGATGATGTTCTCGAAATAAATGAGATTATGCTGCATATGATATGTATGTGTATGTAATGATGTATGTTTATGAAATGCTATTGGGGTATGCTCGCGTCTTGGGAAAATAAATCCCTGAAGGTTGTTGGAGATTTGTAAATATTCTGTCGGGAAGAGATGCTGGAGAATAACTCTGCGGGGATCAAACTTAGGGGGAAGAGATACTTTGTTGGTAGACCTGCTGATCTGGAGGAATAAACTCAGCTGGGGATGAAATTCCGTTGCTGGAGATGATGAGCTCTATTGGAGATTGAGCTTCTATATCTGGAAAAATAAACTCCACTTGGGGGATGAAATTTACTGACTCGCCCGCGATTATGAACCTCGACTGAGGTGGTTACATCCTATTTCGGGAAAGCTGACATCAATGCCTTTGGATACTTTTACTCTATGGGGGAGTGGATGTACCAATAATCATGTTCCCAAGTTGGCTTTATCCTTGTACCTGCTGGGCAGAGTAACTGTAGGGTTTGGCACTTCTTGTTTTTTCATGTTTCTGGCATTACGAGTAATTGTCTTTTGTTTCTTATGTAAATATTTATGAGCAGCAATCATTTTCAAATGCATATATCAAAAATAAATCATTGGACGTTCTTGCAAAACAAAACAGAAAAAGTAAAATGAATTGAAGTTTCTTATGAAAATAATTTGTATTGATTTTTGAAGTTGGCCTGTAATAGGCGTCTTTGTACAAAGAGGTCGACACTCTAGTAAGAGAACACCGCCGAAAGATAGAAATTATACAATTTGTGTAAAAAGAAAGAAAAACAGCTATGTGAAACGACCCAATTGGGTTCCAACTCTACTATTGCCTTTATATCTTTAAGCGTCTCATCACTTCGCTTCTTAGCCGAAGGTTGATCAAATTGGTTGGCGCTGTCCGAGCTTGATAGTCGATATCGAAGTCTGGTCGCAAGATGATCCAATGAGTCATAGTGATGCGCTTCAATCCCTAACTTTTGCCTAGATTTCCCTTTCGGGTTTTCAATCCACCGGGATACCCTTTTTTGCCGAAGCCTCCCTTTCGGGTTTTCGACTTGTCGGGTGTACATAATTTTCATTTTCATCCTTTATTTTTGCCCGAACCCTTTTGGTTCGCCGGGAAGCCCTTATTTTTTCCTTGGCCAGTCAACCTAGCAGGTCTTTGATTAGGCGTAGTATCTTTTCATTATGTTTGCATTGACAGGGTGAGGAAGGTCGTCACCATCCATGGTGGTTAGAATCATAGCTCCTCCAGAGAAAATGTTCTTAACCACAAATGGCCCTTCGTACGTGGGGGTCCATTTGCCCCTGGGATCACCTTACAGCAGTATGATGCGTTTGATCACTAGATCCCCAACTTGATATTCTTGACGCCTGACTTTATTGTTAAAAGCCTTGATCATTCGCTTTTGATACACCTGACCATGGTAGATAGCAATAATTCTCTTTTCATCGATTAGATTTAACTGATCAAGTCAGGTTCAGATCCAGTCGTCCTCACTCTGCATCCTTCATAATCCTGAGAGAAGGTATCTGGACTTCGATGGGTAAGACTGCCTCCATGCCATATACCAGAGAGTAGAGTGTTGCCCCTATCGACGTCCGTGCTGAGGCACGGTACCCATGAAGAGAAAATGGCAACATCTCATGCCAGTCTTTATTTGTCACTGCCATCTTCTGTACAATCTTCTTAATGTTCTTGTTAGCTGCTTCAATAGCGCCATTCATCTTCGGCCGGTAGGGAGAAGAATTATGATGTTGTATCTTGAATTGTTTAGAGAGCTCGGTGATCATTGTGTTGTTGAGATTCATACCATTGTCAGTAATAATTCTCTCTGGCACGCCATATCGACAGATCAGATTGTGTCGGATAAATCGTGCCACGACGTTCTTGGTTACTGTAGCAAAGGAGGCTGCCTCAACCCACTTCGTGAAGTAATCAATGGCTACTAAGATAAAGCGATGTCCATTGGAAGCGGTGGGCCTGATTTTTCCAATCATGTCGATGCCCCACATTGCAAAGGGCCACGGTGCTGTCAAGACGTTCAAGGGGACCAGAGGCACATGCACCTTATTGGCGTAGATTTGGCATTTATGACAAGTTCGAGAGTGCTGATAACAGTCGGCTTCCATAGTGGACCAGTAATACCCTGCCCTTAGGATCTTCTTAGCCATGATGTGTCCACTAGAATGGGTTCCGAAGGTGCCTTCATGTAGCTCTGTCATGATCCTCTCTGCTTCGCTCTTGTCTACACACCGTAATAGTGTGGATTCATGGTTGCGTTTATAGAGTATTTCATTACTGAGGAAGAACTTTGCAGCGAACCTTCTCAGAAACTTCTTATCATTGACAGATGCCCCTTCGGGATACTCTTGAGCCTCGAGATACCTTTTGACTTCGCGAAACCAGGGTTTGTCTGCCACTTCTTCGGTATCAATCTCGCAGCAGTGTGCTGGTTCATCCAACCTCTCAATGGTGATTTGGGGAGCTTCATTGTACCACCTTACCTTGAACATAGAAGACATGGTAGCTAGCGCATCCGCTAACTGGTTCTCCTCTCGTGGGAAATGTTCGAAGGTTACCTCCTCAAAGTGTGGGAGCAATGTCAGTACATATTCCTGTAAGGAATGAGATTCAGGTGTTTCATATTCCACTCGCCTTTAATCTGACTTATCACTAAAGAGGAATCCCCAAATACCCTCAGGAACTTGATCCTTAGGTCAATGGCAACCCTAAGACCCATGATGCATGCTTCATACTCCGCCATGTTTTTGGTGCAGTTGAAACATAATCGGGCGGTGAACGGAGTATGACAGCCCTCGGGAGATATGATTACAGTGCCAATGCCGTTACCCAGTGCGTTTGAGGCTCCATCAAAATACATAGACCATCGGGATCCCTCCTCAGGTCCTTCATCCAGTCCAGGTTCTTCATAGTCAGTCACCAACATAATATTCTCATCCGGGAACTCGAAATTCATGGACTAGTAGTCATCCACGACCTGATGATCCAAATGATCAGCCAATATACTCCTCTTTATTGCTTTTTGGGTTGTATATTGTATGTCATATTCAGTTAAGATCATTTTCCAACTTGCTATCCTTCCGGAGAGAGCGGGCTTCTCGAAAATGTACTTGATCGGATCCATCTTTGATATTAATAAGGTAGTGTGAGTCAGCATAGACTGTCTCAGTCGGCGAGCAGCCCATGCAAAAGCGCAACAAGTTTTCTCGAGTAATGAGTATCGTGTCTCACAGTCGGTAAACTTTTTGCTAAGGTAGTATATTGCATGATCTTTTCGACCAGACTCGTCATGCTACCCCAGCACACACCCCATCAAATTGTCTAGCACTGTCAAGTATAATATCAAAGGTCTTCCTTCAATTGGAGGCATCCGAATTGGTGGTTCTTGAAGGTATTCTTTGATTATTTTGAAAGCGGTCTGGAATTCATCATTCCACTTTACCACTTGATCTTTCTTCAGAAGCTTGAAGATTGGCTCACAAGTAGCAGTCAGATGTGAAATGAACCTGGCGATGTAATTCAGACGTCCCAAGAAGCCTCTAACTTCCTTCTCTGTATGGGGAGCTGGAATCTCTTGTATGGCTTTTACCTTCGCAGGGCTACCTGAATACCCTTGTCACTGACAATGAAACCCAAAAGCTTACCAGACCTTACCCCGAAGGTGCACTTGTTCGGATTCATCCCTAGCTTATATATCTTCAACCTGTCGAACAACTTTTGGAGATGATCAAGGTGCCCTTCCTCAGTCTGAGACCTGGCTATCATGTCATCAACATAAAATTCAATCTCATGGTGAATCAAATCGTGGAACAAAGCGACAATGGCACGCTGATAGGTCGCCCCAGCGTTCTTCAACCCAAAAGGCATCACCTTGTAGCAGAAGGTGCCCCACTGTGTAACGAAGGTTGTCTTCTCCATGTCTTCATGAGCCATCTTGATCTGGTTGTAGCCAGAGAAACCGTCCATGAAGGAGAATATTTTATGCTGCACGGTGTTGTCGACCAGAACATCAATGTGAGGAAGTGGGAAGTCATCATTGGGGCTTGCCTTGTTCAGATCTCTGTAATCCACACACATTTGTACCTTATCATCCTTCTTAGGTACCGGGATGATGTTGGCAACCCACTGTGGATATGAAGTGACAGCTAAGAATCCTGCATCGAATTGTTTCATGACCTCTGCCTTGATCTTCTCAGACATTTTAGGGCGCATACGACGAACCTTCTATTTAACCGGAGGACAATCTTCTTTAGTCGGCAGGCAATATACCACAATATCAGTATTCAAACCGGGCATGTCTTCATAGGACCAGGCGAAGATCTCGACATAGTCGTGCAACATCTGTATCAGCCTCTGTTTGACGCTAAGCTCTAGATTTGTGCCTATTTTAACCTCTTTTCTGTCTTCCTCAGTACCCAAGTTCACTATCTCAACCGACTCTTCATGGGGTTGTATGGCCCTTTCTTCCTGCTGTAATAGTCTAGCAAGTTCTCCAGGCACCTCACAATCATCCTCACCTTCTTCCTCGGCTTGGTTGATCGGACTTTTGAAGTCATAACTGGAAATGGAAGAGCTGTTATCAATGGGATCTAGAGTGGATATGGATCTGCATTATGATATGTGAGTGTGTGTAAGAGAATAGCTGTTTTGATAAAGTGAAAAACAGAAAAGAAAAACAGAGAGCACAAAATTTGTATGCAAGAAAACGTCCAATGCTTTATTAATGATATATGAAATGACAAATAACAGCACTCACAAGCAAAGCCAAGGTGCCTCGGGCAAGGCACCAGGCCCTAAAGTTTCAAATTGTTTATTACAAATCTCAAAACAAGTAACTCAATTACTGCGGAATAAAAGAAATAGGTATAAAGTCCCTAGTCGTCCAGTTACTCAGTCCACCATTGGTAGTTGGGTAGATCTAGCTGTCGATGTTTGAGTCTTCCTCGCTGTCTTCAATGGCATTAACCCCATGATTGTTGATGTGTAGGGGAGGTCTTCCATCCCGAGAGCTTCTAACAGCCCTTTGAGCCCCTGTAGTAAATCCCAAACCAAATTTGTCAGTTTTATGAGTGAAATCAGGGAGCTGACCCCAATTGGCACACCCACCTTCTTCAACCACAGCCCTGGCGACCTTGAGGGAAGCCATCTTCAGAGGAGGTTTGTTGTTGGTAGTAGCTTCAGTTGATGCCAAGATCTGAGGGACCTCTTTAAAATTATGACAAGGAGTTTCTATGAATTCCCTGTCCATCTCTACATACCGGAAGGAATTGAGGTGACTCACCATATACTCTTTTTCACCCCGCATTGTGACAATCTTTCCTCTCACCGGATACTTCAGCATTTGGTGGATTGTGGAAGTGACTGCCCCCGCCTCGTGGATCCAAGGACGGCCCAGCAAACAAGAATACGACGACCTGATATCCATCACATAGAAGGTGGACCCAAAAGTCTGAGAACCCACTTTGACAGGGATGTCCACCTCCCCGTGCACCATACTCTTCGATCCTTCAAAATTCCTTACCACAATGTTACTAGGCTTTAGAGTTAAACCCTCGTAATCCAACCGGTCTAATGCCTTCTTTGACAGAACATTCAGTGAAGACCCAGTATCTACCAGCACATGAGCCATAGTGGTTCCCCTGCATTCAATCGAGACATGCAAAGCTTCATTATGCTTCCTTCCCTTATGGTGTCAAATCTACATCTGAAAAACCCAACCCATTAGCAGCAGTCAGGCTGGCCACACAATCTTTGAACTGATCAACTGAAGTCTCTTGCGGCACATGCTCAGTTTTGAGGAATGCAATCAAAGCCTTCACATAGGCCTCGGAGCTCAACAGCAAAGACAACATGGATATCTTTGATGGGGTCTGCCCTAGCTGCTCGACCACATTGTAGTTGCTCTTCTTAATTATTTTCAGTATTTCCTATATCTCTTGCTTAGAGGCTTCCAAAACAATTTTCCTAGGCGCCTCCGTCCGAGCAGGCTCACCTATAATTTCCTTGCCGCAGGTATCAGACGATTCGCCGACAGGGGTAATAACTGGAGTAAGAACAGGAACTGTAGTTGATGTACTAGCAGGAACAGTAGATGGAATGACAATAGGTTTGTTGACAGTCTTAGGGGAAATCTCAGGAGAGAAAACCTTTCCACTTCGGGTGATTTTACTGGTCCCAACAATGTTACCAATATCAGGATCAGCCTCTTCATCTTTTAAATCTTGTTTGATGCCATGGTAATACACATCGGCACCATAATGCCATGGGACAGCTTTGTCCGAGACATACGAGACAGGACCAGGAACAATGATTATCAGCGGAGCGATTCTTAGAGCAGATGTAATCCTAACAGGTCTTCTCGAGGAAACCTTGGAAGGATTGGCGGAAATGGTTATAATGGCAATGTCTTTAGATGGAACAACGGGAACCAAAGCTTTCTCAAACAAAATTTCTTTGCTATCTATCAGGTGTTGAACACCTAATTTCAGCAAACGGAAACCAGAAGGTAGCAACGAACACATGTGGCAACCTTCACCATAACCCGGAAATAAACCGGCCAACAACAAAGTCTTATTCACAGTCATGAGAGGAGTAGAAACTTCATCAACAGAGGTAACAAACAAATCAGTATCAACAACATTAATTCCACGATTGTGTTTAAGCATGGGAGCAGTTATGACATTTGGCTTCTCTGGAGCATCAAACTCTATTTCCTTGGCTTCGATCAAATCTTATACTTTGTTCCTCACAGCCTAGCAGTCATATGTATCGTGGCTAGGACTCTCAGAATGATAGGCGCACCAAGCATTCGGATTATATCGGGGAGATCTAGTATTTGGATTCTTGGGAGCCTCTTTCAAGGTTGCCAAGTTGGATCTCAGCAGGTGAGGTAGCACTTCAGCCAATGTCATGTTGATGCGGGTAAACTTTCGTTGTGGTCTTTCCACCCTTTGTTGATTGTTGCATTGTGGAGCAACTGCAGGTCTAGGTATCATCACGATACTTACTGTCTGACGATGTTCAACCCTGTTTTGGCCCCTCGGGCTATAGATGGCATTGGCTTCCTTCTTACCAGTGAAAGGCTTCTTTACTGAGCTTGAAGAGGCATCCTTCTGTATCTTACCGCTCCGGACCCCAGCTTCTACTCTCTCTCTAGTTAAAATCAGCTCGGTGAAGCCAGCTGACGAGCTGCTGATCAAATGATTGAAAAATGGACCAGATAGTGTCCCTAGAAACATATCAACCAACTCCCTATCAGACAACGGGGGTTGAACTCTCCCAGCCAATTCTCTACATTTTTTATCATAGTCCTTAAAGCCTTCACTTGCACCCATGGACATCATCTAAAGTTGAGTACGAGTAGGAGCAAGGTCGGTGTTGTATTGATATTGCTTGTAGAAAGCAGCAACCAGATCTTCCCAATTTCGGACATTGGCTCCCTCCAACTGGTAGAACCATTCAAGCTGAGTCCCTGACAGACTATCTTGAAAGAAATGAACCCACTAATTTTTATCAGCGGTGTGGGGCTGGATCTTTCTGACATAAGAACAGAGATGGAGCTTTGGGCAGGACACCCCATCATACTTAGCAAAAACAGGAGCTTTGGACTTCTACGGGATGACCACCCCCGACACCAACCCCAATTCTTCGAAATCCAGTCCAGGTATCCTCTGAACTTCCATGGCACTCAGACGATCTTCCAATTGCTTGTATCTATCCTTAGCAGGAGGATATTGCTCATCATTGTAATCGGTGTCATTGTCAGAAACTGCAGGACTAGGGTCCTTCTCTTCTTCTTGATTCTCCCCTTCCTTGGATGAATAGGTCAGATTGACTTGTCGTTTCAAACGCTCTCCAAACCTTCTTCCCATATTCAGAATACTGACAGCCTTCTTCTTTTTCTTCTTCTCTTTCAGGATAAGGGCTTTCAGATCCTCCAGCCCTTTTGCCAGACTTATGAACATTTGTTGGAACTGGGCGTTTTGTGCCTGAAGGTCCTTGATGGTTTACTCGGAAGACATTTCTGCTGAAATAAACAGCGAAGAAGATGAGAAACCTGTAATGGTACATGTACATGCGATGTTATGAATGGGATGCACATGCAATGATTTCAAAGACTTCGGGAAATTTAAATTTGCAAACCAAAATAAACAAAGATTATATTAGCTGAATTTGAAGATTCAAAATGCCTTTTAGGCATTACAAAAACAAATCTAAAACTAGAAAAGAAATCAAAATTCCCAAGGATGCTTCCTCTTTGTGCCGAGATAATCATTGATCCCTCTTTCTTCATACAGTTGCTTTGTGAGCTCTAAAACCTTCCTCTCCTGAGCATGGAACTGATCCCTGTAAGTATCCCGCTCCTTCATCAACTGAATCCAAGGCCTCTGTAATTCCCCGAGATCAGTGGGCATGTAAGGATAGATAACCGTGTAAGGAATACCTTCTTCAGTAGTGGGTTCCACAATCACTGGTAAAACGGCCACATAGGGCATCATAAGTTTATGGGCACGAGCTCGTACCCACTGGAGGTAAGGTTCCATAGGAATGGAAGTCTTTGGCTCCAAATCCCTGGCGCCAGATCAGTTTACCATGCCCCAAGCTCGTATGAACCTCTGGCGATACTCGTGAGTGTCATCCTCATATTTGAATACAATTCCCTTGATAAGTAACTCATGGGGACCATCCCTTCGAGCGTAACCAAATTGTCGCAGAGCTAAACAAGGATTGTAGGTTATACCTCCTCTGATACCAAGCAACAGGACATTAGAGTACTCCCCGCAGCAGTCAATAATAACAGTGTTTTCCATAGCTCGAGAACACCAAATAATATCCGTATGAGCGAGTGCCATTATCCTTTGCGACCAACCCAAACCTTCTTCATTCTTCAGTATGGACTTAGGGAGGTGAGAAATAAACCACCTCGACAGCAATGGCATGCAGCACATAATAATCCCTCTTCTCTTCATGGTACGAGTATGGGGAGTGTGTAAAATATCTCCGAGCAAGGTAGGCACGGGGTTGCGGGAGAGGAAGATCTTGATGGCATTCATATCTATGAACGAGTCCGGATTAGGGAATAGGACTAACCCATAGATTAGAAGAGCCAAAACCTCCTCAAAAGCCTGAAAATCCATATCATCCCAAAACAGCTGGGCCTTGTCTATTAGAAACTTAACTAGAAAACCCTTGACTCCGCTTCCGGTTTCCCAATTGGATACCACGTCGGCCCGTTTCAGATGCAAAGTTAAGGCAATGACTTCTGGCTTAGGAACTTCTTCTAGACCTATGAAGGGTAACTGTTCCAGAATGGGTATATCCAATAGGTGAGAGAATTCTTCCAAGGTAGGCACCAACTGATAGTCTGGAAAGGTGAAGCAGTGGTGCTTGGGATCGAAGAACTGAAAAAGTACACTCATCATATTTTCATCAAAGTTTGAACTAACCAAGTTGAGAATTTGACCATGTCTCTTAATGAATGCAGAAGTTTCAAAAACCCTTGATACTAGCTCTTTGAGTTGGGAAGGTATCTTCACAAAGCTGATTCGGATAGTGTTCCTACGAACAGAAGCCATGATCTGCAAAACAGAACAAAGATAAATTCCCCTGGTCTTTGAAACGGTTAGTTAAATAAGAATGGATGCTATGTTATGATGTGTGATGTCATGAGAAAACACAGGTATAGCAAACACGGGTATAGCAAGCACAGTCAAATCACACAAAGTCGTTAGGTTTAAGGCCTGCATGAGGTTAAAGGTAGTACCCTCTTGAAGTTTAGTTGGTTTCAAATCTATCTTAAAAAGTAACCAGGTTCTAGAGGATCTCAATATCACTGACCATCCTTTATCGGGCATTGTCTCAGCTCAAGCAATCTTTTCTTGCGGTCGAAATATCCCGAAAGTATGATCTCAATGAGTGTAGCATCGAGTATCAACCAATCCTCAGCTCTACACTGAGGCCGGCTATCTCACTACTTTCTAATGGCCAAGTTTGTTCAACTAAGGTTCTAAGGTCCATTAGTGCTTCACGACACCACGTGAAGGCCCCGTATTCTCCTCGTTTCCCCATGAAAGATATTAGTACCAACCAAAGTGCCACACCAATATAGCCACCGCTTAAACCATATCGGTCTACGCCGTACAGTCTCCATGATCTATTGTTGTTTACCTAAAAGTTCCCCCAGATCCGGGTGTAGGATCTATAGTAACCCCAAATAAACCCTCAAAAGTAAAGCAATCAAGACAATCAAGAGAAGCAATTTAATGACCTAGATCCTAAGGTATACCTCACTTATTTTTTTTCCAGCAGAGTCGCCAGTTTTGTGATACGGTGGCAGAACCGACTGTTAATACTGGTTTATGTTTTGCGTTTTCTATTTGCAAAATGTCGCGGTAAGCAAGAGTCGCCACCGAATTTTATTTCATCCAATCATGGAAAAGGAAAAAGAATAGAAAAAACCTTTTTTCGAGATATTCTGAGTACGGGGGGTAGATTATAGAAAGGGAAGGTGTTATCACCCTTTCTATGGTTTTTCCATGGGCTCTTAGGTACTTGCTCATTTTTCAAATTGCTTGTGTGGGCTTGTTTTTGAAAATGTTTTACTTCGTGATAACCCTTGTATCAGTCCTCAAGGATGTGACGAAGTTTGTTTTGAAAATTTTTTTTGAAAGGTGTTTGTGTGAAAAGTTTTTTTTATTGAGCAAGTACTTAAGATTCTACCTACTCGAAAAAAGATTGTTCGTTCTCGTTTCCTTTAGACAGCGCTATCCCACTATTATGGTCCTCCATGGATTTGAGCGCTGGATTTGGCTAGCAATGGATCCAATGGTTGGATCAGTGAGGTGCATGGAAGACACTTGGCAAGGTGGTGTATAGAATCTGCAAGCACAAAGTTGGAAAATAAAATTTGCTGGGACCTGGGATCGAACCCAAGTCCTCCCACCTAATACCAAGCGCGCTTTACCACTGAGCCATCTGCTTTGTTTTGTTAGTATAATAAAAACAATTAATATTATATAAAAACAAGTGGATTAATGAAATAAAACAAAACGCGCGCCATCTATTTGAATGGCCCAATGATGATTGAACACATCATCATCTTCTTCCTAATTTGTCGTGTTAGGTATAAAACTTATACCTACAGATAAATCGCCATAGCTTTAAACCTGTGAGTTTCAAAAATCATCAGAACGCATGATAAACTGAATGTAGCTACATGGATCGATTCGTCTTGATGCCAAGAGCATCATGGTACCCTTTTTTTTGGCAAATTTAACCTGTGCAAGAAAACCCTAAAACGGCAAGTTGAACCCTAGCAATTGAACTCAAGCATACAGGCATCAAAACACAAAATTATGTAAACCAAAACATACCAAATGATAATAAAAACACAATTCTATGTTTAATAATGATTAATTATGCGTAAATCATGAAATAAAATTCAAGCTTAGAGGTGCAAATCATGGGTCTGTAACTCGAACTTCTGGGCGTTAAAATGCCGGCAATTGGTTGGGACACGTTCTGGAGATGTCCAGGAGTCTATTGGTAGTGTTAGAATGGCTTGAATCGCCCTCTAGATCCAAGAATGATCTACCACTTTCTTGAAAATTTTGAAGTTTTGTTCTGCCTCTTTTCACGACTGCCACCTTCTCTTATGCTTTGTACATGTCCTCTATATATCTTAGAATGGATTAGGGTTACAAACTTGGATTATATCTTTGCAATTATGAGAGATTTGATTTTATTTTCATGCTACATGTAAACTTGCTATTTTGAGCCAAATCATCCCTTTCTTCTACCAATTATGCTTGATTCGTTTTGGCCTTGATAACTCAGCATATTTTGATTGCCAACCTGTCCAAAAACCAAATCAAATCATATCTTTGCTATTATTCACCAATTATTTGATTTAATTCAACTTTTAATTGATAAAATATAAAAATAAATGGAAGAATGAATAAAATAATGTGTGGGTGAATATTTGGGTCGTGGACCATATTATAAGTGAGGTGAAAGCATAAAGAGTTAGGCCCATTTGGCAAAAAATGCATTTTTGAGCACATTTGACTTTTGGCAATTTTGCAAAAAGGATCAACTTTGACAGGGAATATCTCCTCCAATTTTAAACCTAGAGAGGTGTTATTGGAATTTTTAGAAAGCTTAGGATGTCCCCTAAGCAACCTTTTTGGTCTCATCTCAATTGAGTCTTCCATGTTCATGTAAGAAGCCTTGACCCAAAAGGTGTTTTTGTTGACTTTTCAAAAGGACCCATAATGTAGAAATTCATATCTTTTCGTGGGTGCATATTTTGAACTTGTGGGATGAATATGAATTGTAGGGAATTGCATCCTCTTCAAAATGAGCTTTGGATGGAAAATTTCTGATAAAGAATGTGGAAGTTATGCTTGGTTAAAGTTTGGTTGACTTTTCCTACGAAACGCTAATTTAGCAACTTTTGGGTTTTGATGAATTTGGAGTATTCCTTGAGGAATCATGATCAAACCTTGATCAAATGATGAAATTCACTTCAAAATGTTAATTTTGACCAAAAATCTTGAAGTTTGACTATATGTGGGTCACAGTTGACTTTTGACCTAATACTGTTGATTCTCAAGCATCTGAGCAGTTGACTGAGCAAACTTCTTGTGCAAGGCATGAAACTTGACATGTAGGGTCTTGAGAACATATTAGGACCAAGGAGAGCATATAAGGTATTTGGAGTCCACCTATCTTGATGAAAATGGAAACCCTAATTTGAGTCAACCTGCCTTAGGAGAGAGTTTGTCTGGTCAACTCTTGGGAAAACTTGAGCAAATTGAGGATCTCAAGGAGTATGTGTTGAGTAAAATGAGAGGGAAAATTTTGGGGTACAACAGGCAGGAAGTGCCGATGATAGAAAAAGTACATCAGGAGGATGTTTCTTTTTGGGGAATTATCTCATATCATGGTTCAGTAAGAAGCAAAATTGTATGTTCTCCAAAGTTGAGTTTAAGGTCAAGCCACTAACCTAATCTGGAATGTTTTGGCTGCCATGATTGGATGTTATGTCAAAGATTCATAAAGTATCACAGGTGTGAATAAGAAAGATGTCAGATTAAATTCCTACCTAGTGTGAGAAGGTAATCTTATCTGACTAACTGATAAGTACTTTGACGGGAGACTGAGTATTTATTAGGATTATACAGGAAAGTTGACTACAAATATCTTGATGGGAGATGAGTGTTTGTCTGATGATTGAGTGCAAATCTGATTTCTGAACATGTCTTTCATAAAATATTTGAGAGCTTATGTCTCTTAAATTATGTTCTGATTTATGGTAGATACTGAAGATGAGATCTATTGGGATCCTATTGTGTAGATTGAGAGGTTTATAAAGGGAATGTATGGAAATAAGTCCCTTGGATGGTGATTCCATAATGAAAGTTGATAGGTTCTATAGTAAAGTTGTTAATGTCCCAAATGATGTTGTAACATTATTATTGATGATAGTCTGTGGGAGAGACTTGGGGCTGTGAATCTTAAATATTCTACCATCTCATTTAGAAGTGGAAGTTCTATCCTTGGTTTAGAATAAGAAGATTCTGAGTTTGTTTAGAGAAGTATGCTCAAGTAATGTATAACTACTATCTTGGTTTGAAGACTTTACTAGTGTCAACAAATACTAGTAATGTGCAGAAGGAGGATTTAATCAGCATATTCTTTAAGGGGTATTCCTTCTGTTGGAAAGTCTGAATCTTAGTAAAGCTTTTAAGCACACTAAGAAATGGTTGGAAGTTGGTTTCATACTATGGTTGCATGACATATTATCCATCCAAAGAGTCATGAAAATATGTGTGGAGGTGCAAGGGCATGAATCAGGTGTCCTTGTTATGTTAATAGTTTAGGGTACTTGGAGTTATTCCCAATGAACTAGTAGGTGTTTAGTGTTGTGTTTTCTCCATAATGAAGTTCTTGATTGTCCATGACAGGAGGAGTCAATGGACTAATTGGTTTGTTTTGAGCTTGTGATGTTCAAGTGTATAGAGTTATTGCCCTCCTATGAGGATTTTGTTGGAAAACATACTGAGACATGTTGCTACAAGATGTAGTTGTTTATGTCCTTATGGGTCTCTGAAGACTCTAGCCAGGTGTTTCTAGAGTATACTATCCTTCTCCAAGAGGATGTGTTGGTTCTGAGAGAATTTATTTTTCTTTGCAATAGTGAATGAGATAAAGAAGACTAATTTGCTGGTTGTTATGAGATGTCACACTTATTTGACATGTAACTGATAGTCAGGTTTGCAAAGCCATTACTGAAAACAGGTTAATGTATGGCCTATGAAGAATAAGCTCCCTGTTAGTAAGTTAAGTGTGAAATATGCTATCCTACATAGAATTGGAGCTGTCAACTGGGTCCCTACCAATCAACCTCAACCATTACAGTGGGTTTAGGAAAATTCATTTATGCTGTTGGAAATAATAAGATGTTTGATTATGGTGCTTGCATTTTTCAACAGACTGTAAATCATGCAGGAACTTGTGCAATCAAGATGCCTAGTGTCGTTCCCTCTTTTGTTTGTGGCATTATTCTCAATCAACTCCCTGGGATTCTTTGTGGTACTGATGTGGTATGCAAAAGGGAGTCTTTTCTCTATCTTTAATTCAAGTTGTTTTCAGGAAAACATGTCCCAGACATTGTCTTGACATTTGCATCCTCTGAAAACAAGACCTCAGGCAAGGATAATATGATTTCCGAGTTAATAGATGCATGCAAAGAACTCGATGAGGCAATCAGAGTTAGCTCAGCGAGGAAGCTGAAATCTAAAAAGATGATCAAGGATCTGAAGAGGGATGACAGCCTTGGTGAAAAAGTGGGTACTGAAGGAGGAGATTATGATAATGAAGGAAAGTCCTCAAGAGTTGAACTTCTCCTCGACATGTGCTTTAACCAAAGAAAATGAAGTTAAACTGTGGCATCAAAAAATGGGACACTTGCATCTGAAAGGAATGAAAAGAATCATATTTATAGAAGCCATGAGAGGGATTCTTAAGCTCAAGATAGAATAAGGGAGAGTATATGGTGAATGCCATATTAGAAAGCAAACTAAGATGTCACATAATAGGATCCAACATCTCACCACATTAAAAGTTTTGGAACTTCTTCACATGGACTTGATGGGACCTATGCAGGTGAAAGTCTTGGTGAAAATAAGTATGCCTATGTTTTTGTAGATTATTTCTCTAGGTACACATGGATAAGTTTTATCAGAGAAAAATCAAAAACTTTTGAAGTCTTTAAAGATCTCTGTCAAAAACTTCAAAGAGAAAAGGATAATCATGTCATCAGAATCAGAAGTGATCATGGAAAGGAATTTAAGAACAATAAATTTGCTGATTTTTGTTCTTCTAAAGGAATCAGTCATTAATTTTCCTCTCCCATTACTCCTCGGCAAAATGGGATTGTGGAACACAAAAAAAACATAACTCTTCAGGAATCTGACAGAGCTATGATTCATGCTAAGAAGTTACCTAATCACTTTCGGGCTGAAGCTATGAATACTGCGTGTTATATCCATAACAGAGTCACTCTAAGAAAAGGCACCTCAGCCACCTTGTATGAAATATGGAAGGGAAGAAAACCTACTGTCAAATACTTTCATGTTTTTAGAAGTAAATCTTACATCTTAGCTGATCATGAACAGAGAAGGAAGTTGGATCCCAAGAGTGACGAGGGAATATTACTGGGTTACTCTATAAATAGAAGAGCTTACAGAGTCTTTAACTCCAGAACTAAGGGGGAGAATCTGACTGGTGAGGTTGAGGGGGAGCTTAATATCCCGGAAGATGTTCTAACATCTTCTTTTTGGAGCTGATTTTTTCTGTCATTTCGTGTTGTGTAACACTAAATCTAAGTGAAAGGAATGCACTTGGAGAATTCATATGAAGGAATTATGGCCATGCCTCTGATCATAGGAAGAAGTTTGGGAAACATCCTGAAGGTTTGTTTGCTTGAAGTTGGAGACAATGTATGATAGGATGTCTGAACATTGTTCATGACATGTTCTAGACTGCGCATCCAACCTCGTGTAAGAAGGAAGTCTAGAACGTGTTGTTGATCACGAATGTGCATTTATTGGGACTGGTTCTTTCAGCAGAAACTGTCTAGTGCTATTAAAGGTGTTCAAAGTCAGGTTGGATAGTGCATATTTATTCATGCAGCATATTGATTGTTAATTTCTAAGAAACTGCTATGCTATTTATAGAGGTTTCTCATATCTTCCAAATACCAAGTGAGTGTTTTTCTCATCACTAAAATGAGTTTTGTTTAGGTCTAGGTAAGTTGTGCATGGGTCAGGTTCTATGAAGGCCTCCTTTGTCAAGTTTTGGCCAAAAAGGGGGAGAAAGGTTTTGCTTAGATATGAGATAGTGTCCAAACATGTTGAATCAAATGTTCTATCATGTATTTGTTTGGAGCTGCCCTTTTAACCTATGATCTGAGTTATGAACACAACTATGATATGTGTTCTGAGTTATCAAGGGCGGTGGTTGATTTGGTTTTAAGGAGTTATTAAGAGTTCTCTTATTCCACCATTGGTCTTCTATGTTTAGAAGATGTTCCTGGATTATGGGGGAGTACAAGTTGTCTTTTGCTATCTTCTTCTCCGTGTGCATCAACCAAACTTCGGAACTTTCCTTTCTTTTATCCTAAATCTATTGTTCGTTGGTGCTGGTGCAATTGAGTTCTTCAAAGTGCTGCAAAGAAGACGCCGAACAAGATGTTGAGACATTATTTTCAACTGAAGATCTATGTTGTGTGCAGTAGCTTCTGAACACTACTGCCGAGGGTTATATTTTTGTATTGTTTAAATCTCCTAGATGGTAATTGTTTTTAGATTATTTGTTTTAGCCAAAAATTTCAAAAGGGGGAAATTGTTAGTTCTCTTGTTTTAGGATTGGCTTAATTTTTGTAAAACAAATAATAGCAGCAATCATGTAATGTAGAATAGGATGTATAATCTTCCTAAGAAGAACAGGTACAACAAGAAGTCCTATTACAATGTCAGAACATGTTGTGTTGAACTTTTTCAACAACTGGAACAACATGTCAAAGAAGATGTCTTTGATATCGTGCCTGTTTAGATGGATTAATGAGATTCAATTTATTCTTAACAGAGGCTGAATATTAAGGAGACTATTTTGCATCCTATGTGGCGCATATTTAAAGGTCTAAAAAATTAAATTAGAAATCAAGGAGAATGAAGACATTCTAAATAAGGAGATTATTTAGGAAACTAAAGATTGAAAACCTTTCTTGGGGCAAAAGTTTATGCAGTTTATTACAGCTGACTTGTTGTGATTGAAGGCCCAAAACCAGTTGGGTAACATGTTATAAATAGAAGGGTTTGTAACCTAGAAAATACACGGCTCAATATGTATAAGTCTAGGGTTTTGTCAAGGTAAACCTCCCGGGTTGTGGGAAGGTTACCATGTTCACCTCGAAGCTTGTAGGTAAGAGGTGTATTGTTCTTGGAGGAAGCTTTGAAGCAAATCCAGGATGTGTTAGGAGAAAAGCTAACAAACAGTGGAGTTTGTCTTGGAGACTTAGCTAGGTTGTCTTGGAAGTGTGTCTTCCAAACTGTCTATCCGTGTGATCAGAATCTTGGTGAAGGGTCGTCGATGCAGTGACTGAGGTGTTGAATGCTAGGCATCATTGTGATGATTGGAAGTGGGATGGGGATATTCCATATCTAGGGAGGACTTAGGTAGAAGGGTCATTGGGTAGTGATTAAGTGCATAGATCGTCAATGGGTGTGTTGGTTGTAGGGTCTGCAAATTGATACTGCTGATAGTGGACTTCATTCCTAGCTTGGTAGCCCCCATAGTAGGTCTTGTTGTACACCGAACTGGGTAAACAATTGTGGTGTGTTCTTTATCTTTTCAATACTATTTTATCTTACATGTGTGTTTGTGTCAGATCAGATGTCTTGACATCCTTATAGGACATCTGAGTCTGCTATACCAGAATTTAAAAACTTTAAGAGGGTACTTACCTACAAACTCCATGCAAGCTTAAACTTAAGGCCTTGTGTGTTTTGTTTGTGTATGATTAATAGTTCGAACATGACATCATAACATCATGACATTATACCATATGATTTCCAATAACCATTTTAAGGACCAAGGGATTTATCTTTGTTCTTTGTTGTAGGTTATGGCATCTGCTCGCTGAAACACTATCCGGATCAACTTTGTAAGGGTACCTCCTCAGCTTAAGGAGTTAGTCTCAAGGGTTCCTAAAAGTTCTCCATTCATCAAAAGGCATGGTCGACTACTCAGTATGGTTACCCCAAGTTTTGACGAAGACATGATGAGTGTCCTATTCCAGTTCTTTGACCCTGCACATCACTGCTTCACCTTTCTAGATTATCAGTTGGTACCCACAATGGAGGAGTTATCTCAATTACTGGGAGTACATGTTCTTGATCAAATACCCTTCACCGGTTTAGAGGAAGCTCTGAAACCATAAGATATTGCAGCAGCCTTACATCTAAAGTGGTCTGACATTGTATCTAATTGGGAAACGATAAGTGAAGTCAATGGTTTTCTTGCTAAATTTCTGATAGAGATGGCTCAATTGTTTCTGGATGCTATGAGTTTTTAGGCTTTCGAGGAGATCTTGGCTTTGTTAATCTATGGATTGGTACTATTCCCTAATCCAGACCAACTCATAGATGTGAATGCTGTCAAAATTTTCCTCACTCGTAATCATGTGCCTACCTTGCTCGAAGATATTTTGTATTCTCTTCACACTCGTACCATGAAGAGGAGAGGAACCCTCATGTGTTGTATACTTCTACTATCCAGGTGGTTTATTTTGCACCTTGCCCTCTCGATAATGAAGAATGAATAAGGTTTGAGGTGGTCGCAAAGAATAATGTCACTCTCTTATACATACATCTACTGGTATTCCCGATCTCATAAGGATATCACCATCATTGACCGATGTGGGGAATTCCCTAATGTTCCACTCCTTGGTATTATGGGGGTATTACTTATAACCCTTCTCTGGCTCTATGTAAATTTGGTTATGCTCGAAGAGATGGTCCTCATGACACACTTATCCAGGGTATTATGTTCGATTACGAAAATGATCCTCAAGGTTATCTTTAAAGGTTTATACATGCTTAGGGCATGGTAAGCAAGATTGATAGTAAGGCTTTAGGATAAAAGAACTCTATCCCTCTAGATCCCTATCTCAAATGGGTACGAGCTCGTGCTCAAAACCTCCTGATGCCATATCCAACTATCTTATCGGTGATCATGGAGCCTATTGTCGAAGGAAACGTTTCTCGCATCATCTTTCATCCAGACATGCCCACTGACCTTGAAGAGTTGAAGAAGTTTTGGATTCAACTCAAGGAAGAACGACACACCTTTGAGACTCAATTCTATGCAAGTGAAAAGAAAGTGTTGGAGCTCACAAAGCAACTTCACGAGGAGCAGAGTCTTTATGCATACATCAACATAAAGAGGAAGCGTCTGTGGGAGACTTGAGTCTTAGGTTCTAGGAGTTTATATTGTTGTCTCTTTGAGACCCTTTTGTTTTCCTTGTAATCTTAAAAGGCGATTATAATTTTGAACTTACTAATAAAATCTTTGTTTATGTTTCCTCTTGGTTAACAAATTTAAATATCCTAAGGTCCTTGAAAACATTGCATTTACATATCATGCATCATTACATAACAGGTTTTACATACATGTTTTCTCATCTACTTACTGTTTATTTGAGTATAAGATGGCCCTCGAACAAACTGTTAAGGACTTCCAAGCTCAGCATGCACAATTTCAAGAGACTCTTCTAAATCTGGCACAGGGACAGGAAGATCTGATGCCGCTCATCGCCAAGAAAAAGAAGACTAAAAAGCTGGTTGTTATCCTCAATATGGGGAGAAGATTCAAAGGCCCTGCTCAACCAGTTCAAATGGACGATATTTCCTCTAAGGAAGACGACAACCAAGAAGAGGATGGTAGAAGCATCCAGCTTAAAGGTAGAAATAATCAGATTTCTGAAGATGAAGACTACTCCGACGAACAATACCCTCCTGCAGATGACAAGTACAAGAAGTTGGAAGACCATCTCAAAGCTATGGAAATCCAGAAAGTGCCTGGATTGGATTTTGGAGAGTTAGATATGATCTCGGGGGTGGTCATCCCACACAAGTTCAAGGTCCATGTCTTTGCTAAATATGATGGGGTCTCTTGTCCCAAACTTCATCCGAGATCGTATGTTCGAAAGATCCAACCTCATACTGCTGATCGGAAATTATGGGTCCATTTCTTTTAAGAAAGTTTGGCTGGCACTCAACTTGAATGGTTCTATCAGCTCGAAGGAACCAACATTCACACATGGGAAGAGTTGGCAGCTTCTTTTTACAAGCAGTATCAATATAATATTAACCTTGCGTCGACTCGTGTGCAATTGCAAAACATGTCCATGGGCTCGAATGTAGGGTTCAAGGAGTATGCACAAAAATGGAGGGATTTAGATGGAAAGGTGTAACCTCTCTTGTATGACCGAGAGCTGGTAGATATGTTCATGGGCACTCTGACAGGCCCATTCTTTAATCTGCTCATTGGGAGTTCTTCAGCTAGTTTTACTGAGTTGATACTGACAGGAGAAAGAGTTGAAATGGTATTAAGAGTGGGAAGATTTCAATGGCTACGTCTTCTAATGCTGTGAAGAAGCCATTCGGTGGTAAAAAAGAAATCAATGTTGTCTATGGCCAGAAGGGCCATAGTAAAAATAACCGCCATCAGTCTGTGAGAGTGGTGTTGATCTCTAATCTGGCGCCTGTTCAACAAGAACAACAGGGAAACCGACAAAGGCCAGACGCTCTATTAATGTAGTTTAACAAGATCGGCATGCCTTTATCTCAGGCATTGCAACATTTTTTAAAAGCGAAACTCATTTAACTGCGGGATCCTCCTTAGAATCCCAACACATTCTCTCATAAGTACAATCTAAACGCGAAGTGTGCCTATCATTCGAACAGTCTTGGGCACGACACCAACAACTGATGGGACCTGAAAAACAAAATTCAAGATCTGATTGACAACAAAGAGATTGAGTTTGATCCTCCAGAGACCCCGGATGTGATTACCGCACCTATGTTGAAGCACGACAAAGGTGTGAATGCAATTGATGTTGTTTCTGATGAAGAAGATACTGATAGTAACTTTAGCAGCTGGATCTTTCCCACTACCAACAATGGGATCTGCAATTGGAAGACTGAAGATGTTATCTCAATCTCTTTTAGACAGGAGTAAATTTCATTTTTCTGTTTTCTTATTTGGGTTATTTAATAAATAATGACTTTAAACCTTGTATCTTACCTAGGGCACAATGGTTCATTTGTTAAGGGTTGATAATTCATAAACGTTGTTCATTTAATAAAAACATTGGACGTTTTGCATTTAAATTTTGTGCTCCCTATTTTTATTTTATCTTATTTCATTTTCAATTAGCTATGTGTTCTTACACACATCCACACACTACATTGCAGATTCTCATCCACTCTAGATCTCGTTGATAACGATTCTGTTATTGCCGCTTATGACTTCGAAAATTCGATCTACCAAGCTGAGGACGAAGGTGAGGAAGATTGTGAAATACCTGGAGAAATTTCCATACTCTTAATACAAGAGGAAAAGGCTATCCAACCACATGAAAAGTCGGTCGAAGTGGTAAACTTGGGTTCTTAAATAGACATGAAAGAAGTCAAGATAGGCGCCAACTTAGAGAGTAGTGTCAAGAACAGGTTGGTTCAAATGTTGCATGACTATGTTGAGATCTTTGCTTGGTCATACAAAGACATTCCAGGGCTCGATAATGATATTGTGGTTCACCGTCTACCAATGAAAGAGGGTTGTTCACCAATAAAGCAGAAGGTTCGTTGCATGCATCCTGAAATGTCAAAAAAGGTCAAGGCTGAGGTTATGAAATAATTCAACACAGGTTTCTTAGCAGTGACATCATATCCTCAATGGATTGCTAATGTTGTTCTGGTACCAAAGAAAGATGGCAAGGTACGTATGTGTATAGATTACCAGGATCTGAACAGCGCGAGCCCCAAAGATGACTTTTCACTGCCACATATTGATGTTTTAGTCGACAACACCGCTCAGCACAAGGTATTCTCCTTCATGGATGGTCTCTAGGGTTATAATCAGATCAAGATGGTGCCTAAAGAAATGGAGAAAACTACCTTCGTTACACAATGGGCACTTTTTGTTACAAGGTTATGCCTTTTGGGTTGAAGAATGTCGGAGCAACTTATCAGCGTGCCATGGTAGCCTTATTTCATGACATGATCCATCACAAGATAGAAGTCTACGCCGACAACATGATAGCCAGATCGCAGACTAATGAAGATCATCTTGATCATCTGCATAAATTACTTGAAAGGCTAAAGAAGTATAATCTAAGGTTAAAATCGAACAAGTGCACTTTTGGGGTGAGATCCGATAAACTCATGGGTTTCGTCGTCAATGGTAAAGGTATTGAGGTTAATCCTGCAAAAGTTAAAGCTATTCAAGAAATGTCGACTCCCATACTGATAAGGAAGTCAGAGGTTTCTTAGGACGGCTAAATTACATTACCCGTTTCATTTCTCATTTGACTGCTACTTGTGAGCCAATCTTCAAGCTACTGAAGAATGATCAAGTAGTAAAGTGGAACAACGACTGTCAAATAACCTTTGATAAAACTAAAGAGTACCTACAAGAACCTTTGATTGTGATGCCACCAGTTGAAGGAAGGCCTCTAATCATGTACCTAACAATGCTAGATAACTCAATGGGGTGTGTATTGGGGCAGCATGACAAGTCTGGTCGAAAAGAGCATGCAATATACTACCTTAGCAAAAAGTTTACCGAGTGTGAAAAAAGATATTCGCTGCTCCAGAAAACTTGTTGTGCTTTGGCATGGGCTGCTCACTGACTAAGACAATATATGTTGACCCATACTACCTTGTTGATCTCTAAAATGGATCCCATCAAGTACATATTCGAGAAGCCATCTCTCTCCGAAAGAACAGCCCGATGGCAAATGGTCTTAATATAATACGACATTCAGTACACCACTCAAAAAGCAATCTAAGGAAGTGTACTAGCAGATCATTTGGCACATCAAGCTGTAGACAATTATAAGTCTATGAATTTCGAATTCCCATACGAGAACATTATGCTAGTTACAGATTATGAAGAACCTGGACCGTATGAAGGACCTGAGCCAGGATCTCGATGGACTATGTTTTTTGATGGAGCTTCTAACGCACTTGGAAATGGAATCAGTGCTGTAATTATCTCTCCTCAGGGTTGTCATACGCCCTTCACTGCCAGACTTTGCTTTGACTGCACCAATAATATGGTTGAATACGAAGCGTGCCTCATGGGCATTAAAGCTACTATTGACTTGAGAATCAAGTTTTTAAGCGTATATGGGGATGCAGCCCTGGTTATTAGTCAGGTTAAGGGAGAAAGGGATATGAAGCATCTGAATCTTATCCCTTACCGAGAACATGTGTTAACCTTGATTCCGTATTTCAAAGAGATTACTTTTGAGCATATCCCAAGAGAAGAGAATCAGTTGGAAGACGCTTTGGCCACCATGTCATCCCTGTTCAAGGTCAAAGGGGACAATGAGGCTCCAAAAATTACCATTTAAAGATTAGACGAACCGACACACTGCTATGAAATTGACACGAATGGAGTAGAAGAAAAACCTTGGTTTCATGAAGTGAAAAGGTACCTTGAAGCTCAAGAATACCCTGAAGGGGCGTCTATCAATGAAAAAAGTTCCTACGGAGGTTCTCGGCTAAGTTCTTCTTGATAAATGGAATTTTATACAAGCGTAATCATGATTCAACTCTGCTTTGTTGTGTGGACAAGAAGGAAGCGGAAGAAATTATGCAAGATATGCACGAAGGTGTATTTGGTACTCACTCCAGTGGGCATACTATGGCTAAAAATATTTTGAGGGCAGGTTACTATTGGTCGACTATGGAAACCGACTGTCACCACCACTCGAGAACTTGTCATAAGTGCCAAATTTATGCTGATAAAGTTCATGTGCCTCTAGTACCTCTGAACATCTTGACTGCTATGTGGCCATTCGTAATGTGGGGCATTGATATGATTGGAGAAATCAAGCCTATTGCTTCTAACGGACATCGATTCATCCTCGTCGTCGTTGATTACTTTACAAAGTGGGTTGAAGCAGCCTCGTTCGCTTTATTACCAAGAATATGGTCGCCCGGTTCATCAAACATAATCTTATCTGCCGGTATGGCATCCCCGAGAGAATCATCACGAATAATGGTATCAACCTCAACAACACTATGATTACTGAACTCTGCACACAATTCAAGATCAAGCACCACTACTTTTCTCCGTATCGACCGAAGATGAATGGTGCAGTGAAAGCCTCCAATAAGAACATAAAGAAGATCATGCAAAATATGGTTGTAACTTACAAAGACTGGCACGAGATGTTACCATTTACTCTCCATGGCTATCACACTTCAACTCGAACATCAATTGGGGCAACCCAATCCTCTCTAGTCTATGGTATGAAAGTTGTCCTACCTGTCGAAGTTCATATTCCTTCTCTAAGAATTATGAAAGATGAAAACTTAGAAGAAGATAAGTGGATTCAGACCAGGCTAGACCAGTTGAACCTGATTGGTGAAAAGAGGCTCACGGATGTCTATCACGGTCAGATGTATCAGAAGCGTATGATCAAGGCATTCAACAAGAAAATCAAGCATCGGGTATATCAGGCTGATGACTTGGTAATAAAGCACATCATTCTACCACAAGGTGATCCCAGAGGCAAATGGACTCCCACCCACGAAGGGCCATTTGTAGTCAAAAAGATATTTTCTGACGGTGCTATGATACTGATCACCATGGACGGCGAAGATTTTTCGCACCCTATGAATGTAGACATAGTCAAAAGATACTACGCATGAAAATGACCCACTAGGTTTACTTCCCTAGGCAAAAATAAGGGCATCGTTGCGAACCAAAAGGGTTCAGGCAAAAATTAGGGATATATATAAAAGATTATACACCCGGCAAGTCATAAACTTGAAAAGGCGGCTTGGGCAAGAAAGTTCCCAGTGGACTGAAAACCCGAAAGGGAGGTCCAGGCAAAAGTTAGGGATTAAAGCGTACGACTATGTCCCGTTGGATCACTTACAACAAGCTTTATTATCAACATCAAGTTCAAACGTTACAGATCAATTCAATCACTTTCTTTCGACAATGAGGGATGAGATGCTTGAATACATAGGGGCAATAGCAGAGTTGGAACCCAACGAGATTATTTCCACATAGCTATATGTTTTGTTTTCACTTTGTACTCTTTTCATTTCACGACAATTTCCTCTTACTAGGATTTATGTATCTTTGTATAAAACCGCCTATTCATGGGCAAACTATAAATAGAAATATGAATTTCAAGTTTCAAACTTTTGTTTTACCTTTTTCTATTTTGTTTGCAAAAACGTCCAATGACTAAAATTGAATGAACATATGCATATGAATATGATTAACTGTTAATAAATATATGCATAAAAATAGGAATAAGCAGTTGCTCAAGACTCTAAGAGTTGGGATAATGTCTAAATCGCCTGCATATCCCCACAGAAAAATCCTCACTGGATTATCCCTACAGAGTAGTCTTATCATACTCACCAGCCGATCGCTCTAGCAGATAAACGAATATGATCTTTTACCCGACAATGTCGCCAACCTGCAGAGTCCCAATCAGTATAATTTATGAAAATTCTCTTCCCTAGTTGAGTTTATTCCTCCAAAACTGTAAAAACCCCTCTCTCTCTCTCTCCAGCAGAGCTCATTTCCTCAGCAAGGGTTATTTCCTCGGCAGAGTATTTCTCCATCAACGGGGTTTATTTCCCCTATAGGGTTTATTTCCCCAACAAGGTTTATTTCCCCAACAGATTACAGTCTCCCCAGCTTGAGTCTTTTCTACCACAAATTACCAGCAAAATTCCCCCTCCAATAAAGGAAAATCTAGGTTGCTATCCCTAGAGAGTTGCTACTGAGTCTGAAACTGGATCGAATATCATTCAACCATATTCTCTCTAGACGAGTCGGTATCCATATCAGAAACTCGATCAGACAGCACCGCGAAAGCATATCCATCTCTTTTATCCCTAATCAGGGTATATAAGAACTAAATTCCCCAATAGAGCGGTGAACAACCAATGATCTTGGACTCTTCTCCCCAAACAGGAAATAACATTCTCCAGTAGAATTTCCTCAAGAAGAAATTAGGAATACCCATCAAGATCAAAGATACACATACTCTTCATCCCTAGCAACAGTCAGGGATTTATTTTCCCAGACAAGGATGTTGCACGGGTTTACAATTACACTTAAATAACATTTCAAATTCATACATAATTTACGAACAACATAGCATATGCATACAAAACGCATACAACACGCTCTCATTTATTTTGAGAATATCATTACGCAATGTATTAAATACATCATAACATTTCATACAGCTAACTCTTTGCCTTTTCAGGAAAGATCAATCAACAAACAAACATCATCAACTACTTATATGACCAAACAGTCTTCTCAAAGGCTACATCTGAAAAATGGATACTTAAGAAATTTCCTCAGAGGTTCATTCTCAAATTAACATATTTTCTAGTTGAAGTTGGGCGTAGACATCTTTTGGCTCAGATTAAATCGAGTGTAGATTTATTCGGATACTTCTTCCATTTGAAATCAGGCGTAGACATATTATAGCTCATATTAAATCGAGCGTAGATTTATTCTGATACTCCTTCAAAAAATTCGGGCGTAGACTCTTTCCAACATATTTTCTAGTTGAAGTAGGGTGTAGACATCTTTTGGATCAGATTAAATCGAGCGTAGATTTATTATGATACTTCTTCTAGTTAAATTCAGGCGTAGACATCTTCTGGCTCAGATTAAATCGATCATAGATTTATTCTGATACTTCTTCCAGTTGAAGTCGGACGTAGACATCTTCTGGATCAAATTAAATCGAGCGTAGATTTATTCTGATACTCCTTCGGAAAAGTCGGGCGTAGACTATTTCCAACATATTTTCTAGTTAAAGTCAGGCATAGTGTTGTACCATAAAATTTGCCCTCTCATTTCTCAAAGGATCATCCTGGACCCTCAGGTTTGCTCCTATCAAGTTTCAAGTCTTGAATTACAATTTTCCAAGAAAAATCATTCACGAGGGCAAATTGGTCAAAAGCACACTAAAAAGTCAAACTTTCACTTTTGGATCAAAAATCAAGTTTCAACAATTATATTTCATCAAGACATGAAATTGGTTCATCAAAAATCAAGAATCAGAAATTACTTTGAAAAAATCAAATTTCTAAACATTTAGAAAATTTTCTAAGTGTTAAGAAAATATGATACTTCAGAACTTCTGGGCCATCCTTCACGCAAGTGCAATCAGAATTTGCAAACATGGTTTAGAACACGACTCATCAATCAGAATGTATGGAAACTATGTCCTTCAATCAGAACGTGACTCTTCAACATATGGAGGCTATGTTATGTGCTTCAATCAGAGCCTCGCCCTTCGAATCTCACTCTGGTCTTCTGCGATCAGAACATCACCAAATCCCAAAACCTTGTTTGAGCAACCTACTGCACTACTGTAGTACAGTCCTGCCACCAGCTGCCATAACACTCCAAGGTTCTGCTGATCCAGTCCACGCCTGTGTTTTTCTCAAACCCCATAATTGCACCAAATTAGCATGCAAAGACTGTGTTTAAAAAGCAATGGAACAGTATGTCAAAAAGGTTTAAAAAATCCCATTTGTTTTCCCCCCCAAAACCACGGCAAACCCATCTATAAATAAGTTACTCCATCACACGTTCAAGGGGTTGGCTTTTGGAGAGAGAGAGAGAGAGAGACAGAGAGAGAGAGAGAGAGAGAGAGAGAGAGAGACAGAGACAGAGAATTATTAAAGAGAGAAAATAAAATAGTAAAACCTTCGTGAACCCTGAATTCCTAAACAAAACCAAAAGCTTTGTTCTTCCCTTTGAATCAAAGGACTTAACATTTTCTCTTCTGTTGTTCTTAATGACTCCAGAACATCTGAAGGCACCAACTCAAGTCTCAAACACACGTTCCAGGTTTAAGGTAATTCTTTCTGACTTTGAATCTTTTCATTCAGAACATCATTAAATATGTAAATATCATAGTATTTATGTTGTCCATATCATTACATAAGTAAAAAAACTGTGGATCAGAACTTCTTGAATAAAGCTAGGCTCAGAATTAGGATTAGAACTTCTATGAACTATTGTGATTTTATCTTACTGATTTGTTGTTGTTAAGATCTGAATAAATTGCTGATGTGCTGATTAATATGAGGAAAGAGTTGAAATGTAACACAAAACTTCTGAGTTCTCCTCACCATTTTAACATACACAAAACTTCTTATTTTCACTCGTTGTTAACACACATGAACTTCTGGTTTTCACTCACTATTTTAACACCCAGAACTTCTAATTTTCACTCGCTGTTAACACACACTGAACTTCTGATTTTCACACACTATTTTAACACCTAGAACTTCTGATTTTCACTCGCTGTTAACACACATTGGACTTCTGATGTTCACTCACTGTCTTAGCACATACTAAACTTCTGAGTTCTCTTCACTGTTGTGATACGGTGGCAGAACCGACTGTTAATACTGGTTAGCGTTTTGTATTCGCAAATATGCGGTAAGCAAGATTCGCCACCAACTTTTATTTTATCCAACAAAGGAAAAGGGAAAAAGAGCAGAAAAAAACATTTTTCGAGATGTTTCTGAGTACGGGGGGTAGATTATAGAAAGGTAAGGTGTTAGCACCCTTTCTATCTGTGGTTTCCCACGGGCTCTTACGTATCTTGCTCATTTTGAAAACTGCTTGTGTGTGCTTGCTTTGAAAAGTTTTGTTTTACTTCATTTTAACCCTTGTTTCTGTCCTCAAGAGTGTTATGAAGTTGTTTTTGAAAACTTTGTTTGGGAAAGTGTTGGTGTGTGTTGTACCCCAAAATTTGCCCTCCCTTTTTCACAAGAAATCACAACCCCAGGGTTTTCTCTGATTTTTAAGATTGGCTCGAGAATCGGTCAAACCGACTTTTTCTTTATCAGTCAAGCCAGAATTAGGGTTTTCCCTGATTTGTTAAGATTGACTCAGGAATTGGTCAAACAGACTTTTTCTTTATCAGTCAATCCAGAATTAGGGTTTTCTCTAATTTGTTAAGATTAACTCAGGAATCAATCAGACAGATCTTTCTTTGGCAGTAATCCAGGATTAGGGTTTTCGCTCGCATTTCTCAGAAGAAACTGAATCCTCAGAAATTCAGTTAACTGTTACATTATTTTTACGCTTGTTCAAGATTATCGGTTGTTTCTCAAAACCTAATTATCTGGGATAAAAGCTGAGACTTTTGTTTGGAACCTTAAGGCATTTGCTTGATCAGTGGAGTGAAAGGTTTATGAAATGCTTGTTTGTTTAACGGTACAACGCATATGTTATTTGGAATACTATGCATATTGTGATTGATGTAAGGTTGCGAGACTGCAAAGTTTGTTGATTATTTATTTCATTTGGATTAGAATTATTGAGACACAGTTTCAATTATTTTGATTTAAGAGTCTTAAATAATTAAATAAACAATGCAAGGAAAGATTGGAAGATATTTGACAAAGACTTTTTTTTATTTATTTTAAATGTTGTTACAAATTTTATTCGAATATTGTAAGATTACAACTTATAGTATTTACAATAATATTTGTTTACAATAAATGGAAAAATAAATCTAAGCCTAATCTCCTAAGATCTTTGACTTCTACTTCTACTGCTTCCTCTATCATCCAACTGGTACTTACCTGTAAAAGACAGAAGAAAAAGAAATCAGCACAATTAACTGAAAAGAATTTTCAAGCAGATAAAAAGAAAAATGATCATTAAAGTCTGTCGGCCGGAATCAAAAATGCTATGTTCATCACATTTAATTTTCCTCTCTGCAAATCACAAGAAGATCGCTCTTCTCGATTCACAGAGAGAAAAATAAAAGATATAAATTGCAAGAATACAATTAACTCAAAATGCAAAAATATAGGCAAGTTGCAAGGCAAACTGTACTGCAAACTGAATTCCAAACTGCATTAAGTCAAACAAGTCAGCAAGGCAAGCATAGGCAAGCTAACTACAATGCAGTAACCAAGCATGTCAAACTGAGTTGCAAGCCAACTAGGTGCAAAAGGAAAAAGTACACAATGTAGAAAATATGGAAACAAAGTACACAATGCAGAGAGATAAACCAAGTTACAAGCCAAAGAGACCTGTCCTAGCTATCATCATTTTCTGGCCAGCAGACTTTTCAGAATAAAATATTATAAGCAAAAGTGCTTAGGGAGAGAGAGAAAGAGAGAACCTTAGTGAAAGTTTGCAGTTTTGGAAAAGGCAGGTTTTTCAAGGCAGTAAAAAAAACAAAAATCAAAAACCTGCTTCCCACATCAAGCAAGCTAAAACTAGCAAACCTGTATTACAAGTCTGCAAAACTACCTGCAAGCCTGTTTCAAAAAACACAAAACTAACAACATAACCTGCTTGCAAACTTGCCTGCTGGTAAACTCAAGCAAACCTGCATAACCTTCAAACCTGCCTGTCTGAAAACAACAACAAACCTGTCAAAACTATAAACACTCAGGCCAAACCTGCCTGCACAAATACTCAGGACAAACCCAAGTCTGCATTTCATAACAGCATAACATGCTTGCAAACTTACCAAAAACTGCATAAACTGCAAACACAGTCTAGCTTCATCAACCATAAAAAAAAACAGTTCAAACAATAAGTTTCAGATCTTTCATCATTAACAAACATTCAGAGGAAGGAAGAGAATCAACAAAATCAAATCAATGAGCAAGTTTCAGAAACGTGTTCATCAGCAACAAACTCAAAGCAGAACAAATAGTTTCAGAATATTCATCACTAACAACAATAAAAAATCTCAGAATATCAACATCATCTACATCAAATAACCCAGAAGAAAGAGGAAGAGAAAATCAGAAGCTATTCAAAGGGTTTGCAGAAGCAACATAAACAATTCTCATAACAATCTCATCATCAAACACTCAGAGGAAGAGAATCAACAAAAGCAACCAACAACAATTCTCAGAACAATCTCATCATCAAACGATTCAAAAAGAAGTCAAAGAAACAGAGATACCAGAGAAGCAGTCATTATCACGTCCTCCCTCCGCCTAGCCTCCTGGGAGCGCCACCGGCCAGCTCACCCTCCCTCTCTCACTTTTCAGAAGCGAAACGTTCAAGGTAAGCTTGTTCTCAACCCTTTTACTACACATCAAACATCAAAAACCATGGATTAGAACATGCATGTAACAATCAAGAAACAACCATAACTATGAAACCCTAAAAAACGTGAATGAACAATTCATATCGTTCAAACCCAAAAACGTAGGCCATTGTGCGAAGGAAGGGAGTGAGATAGGGCGATGCTCCAGTGGCTAGGAGGGAGTTTCAAGAATCAGTTCTCATAGCCTGAAAAAGATGAGAGAAACAAAGAAGATGAGAGGAGCAGCGTCGTTGACGCAAAAGACTGCAAACCCTAATTCTGAGCATATCAAACATTAACCCTAAAATTAGTTCAAAATTCACAAATGGGCCTTCGCCCCAAACAAAACCATAAGCCCACAGCGCTTCTGCCAATGTACCCCCCCCCCCCCCATTTCTTCCATTTCTGCCTTTTGTTTTTGTTGTTTCATTTGGGCCCATGAACCCACAATTTAATCCTAAGCCCATTTTCCTTTTTTAAAGCTAATATCATTTTCATCAATTTATTTTATTTTCTTTAAACCAATACTTTTCTTTTTTATTTTCATTCTAAAATAACTTGTTTTGTTAATAATAAAAAAACAACAACAAACAATGCATTAAAATCTTATTTTGATTAACTATTTTGATTTTCATGTATACATAGTTTTAATTTTCTTAATATTTATTATACTAATAAAAATATACAAAGTGATAGAAACATTAATTTAAATAATTCTTGTTTTTCTTTAAAACTTTTTCTTTTCATAATTAATAAAAAAAACACAAAAATAATAATAAATACTTAAGTCTTTATTAGGTTAAATTTTATTTGTTCATTTGTAAATAAATACTTGCATCTCATATTTATTTGATTTTCTTTATCTTATAATTGTTATAATCTTATGTTGAATGACGACGATTTGATTTGGTTGTAACACATAATACTTGGACATTATTGTTCTGATAAGACTCATCCCCATTTGTAAATAATTGTACCCCCATCCCCGAATACTCATTTGTAATAACTTAGACTTTAAATTCCCGCAATTTATTGCTTTCAATATACTGCATAGTAATTAGGGTTTGTATGCGAAGATCCAAAATCAATCGTTAGAAAACCTAATACAAGATAAATGCATGAAAATCAATACACAATTCACACTTGCACCTCTAGGGTAACCTCGCTTGTTGCCTCGGAAAATGCAATCATGTCCCTCGAGTATGAGACACTCTAGCAAATTCCCATTCAATAAACAAAGATCGTAGTCCCTCGATGACCCTCGATGTTGCCTTCGATAAAACGATCTCGTCCCTTACAAAATTGCTAGAGCGTCTCACAAGTTGCTTTCAATGATTGTATACGATGACTCGCGCCTGTCCCGTTTAACATCTTAATACAAGGTTATTCACTAAATACAACGGTGAAATAACACTGTCAAAAGGGTTGAAAACATAAGAAAGATCTTTGAGTAAAATAGGGTAGACAACTCTTAGTTACTTGATCAAAAGCTTGCAAAACATCCTTGCCATTTTCAACACAACTTCAAAACAATTTCAAAACAACTTCAGAACAACCTTCAAAACATTGAAATATCCTTTCAAAAAGACACACACCTTTGTATATATTCAAACAAGAATCATTACAAAGGTTGCCTAGACAAGGCATCTTTTTCAAAGCATTTTCAAAACCACACACACAAAACACCATTTCAAACAATTGAAAAGAAAAGCCAAGTGATCTAAAACAAGTAACTAAGAGCCCATGGATAACCATGGATGAAAAGGGTGCTAGCACCTTCCCTTTTCATAATCTACCCCCCCCCCGAACCCAAGAAAACATCTCAAAGGTCTTTCCTGTGGATAAAATAAAAAGTCGGTGGCGACTCTTGCTAAACCGAACAAGTGCGAACACAAACACAAAATCCCAAGTCAGTTCTCCCACCGTATCACAGAACTGGCGACTCTGCTGGGGACATTTCTAAAAGTGGGGTTACCTTAGGGTTTTAGATCACCTTTCATGCTTACCTTGATTGCTTTGATTGCTTTACTTTTTGGGTTCCTTATTTGGGTTTATTTTAAATCCTACACCCGGATTTGGGGGCACCTTTTAGGTAAGTAGAAATAAACTGTGAGGGAACTGTGCGGGGTATACCGACATGGTTGAAGCAGTAGCTACGTTAGTGTGACATATTTGTGGGTACCGGTAGCCTTTGAGTCAATCAAAGAGAATACGGGGCCGCTGAGTGATGTCATGAAGCACTAACGAACTCTTAGAACCTTACTTGACCATCTTAGCCTTATTAGGGGTAGTGAGATGACCGACTTTGGTGCAGTCAGAAGTTGGTAGATACTCGATACTACACTCATTGAGGATTGTTTTCTTGGAATATTTTGGTCGCCAGTTAAATGGCTAAACCAAAACGAAGAACACGGAAAATAATCCAGTGATATTGAGCTCCTTAGAACCCGGTTACTATTTATAGGACAGGTTGAGCTAACTAACTTCAAAAGGGTACTTACCTACAAACCCCATGCAAGCCTAAACCTAAGGGCTTGTCTACTTTGTGTGAATATGGTTACCTGTATATACACTTGCTTAATTTTGCATACCTGTACATAACATCATAACATCATACCATAGCATTTTCAATAACCATTTCAAGGATCTCGAGGGTCTTTGATGCAGGGTCACGTTGAACCAGACGTCTACCAAAGGGCAAGAGGTTTCATTCTCCTCTAAACAAACACCGTCAAAAATCAATTACAACAACCTGAATCGAGGGCTATGACCCACTCGACATGGTGAGCTTGATTCTCGTGGAAAGACATCCACCAATACAAAGTTCTCCAATCAAAGATGCTGATCAAAGTTCAACCTCTAACATTTTCTTGTGTTTACCCCGAGAGATTCTTGAAAACATGCATCCACATATCATGCATTGTATCATGACAGGTGTAGTTGTTTAGTTATTGGCTTGCTTTTTTGGTAAAACCCAAGTGTATGTGTGAATGTCATGACTGATGTCATAACATTCTAGTTTAGTTTGTACTGATTCATTAGGTACCTTTGCAGAAAAATATTGCCATTCAGGTACTGATGTTTATAAGTGTGTATCTGAGCATTTTGCAAAATGATCACATTTTCCTAAATCAGTAGACAGGTTTTTCAGATGTCATAACAGATGTTAATACATCCTGTTCTAAACTAACAGGTTTGCAGTTTGGTAAATTCTGAGTTTTTTCAGGAAAATGACTCAGTCTTTCCAGAACAGCATCCTGCATTTTCCTTGGGTTAACCTAGCTCAACCCTAACCTGGTTGATAAAGTCCTGTGACCTAGTCTTAAGGTCAAATGGAATTAACCCTAGCTTTTTGTGGAAACCCTAACTGAAGATGCAGCTGCTATATATTCAACAGAGCTGCTGTTTTGCAAGGAATCCCTTTTTTGGTCAGAAGATCATTTGTAAACTGTATAGGTTTAATTATTGTACTTCAAGCAATTATCATTGTGATAAGTGACTTGGAATAGGTTTTTAATTGTAAGGGTTGTGTAGCACTCAAAGCTTTGAAGCAAGAGTGTTTGAATGTTTCTTGACTGAAGCTGTGAAGCAGAGTCAAGTTAGGTGTGTGTATCACTCAAAGCTGTGAAGCAAGAGTGGTTGTGTTGCTTGATTAAAAAGCTGTGAAGCTTAATCAAGTGTATGTTTTTGAAGAGTGTCTCCATCAATTCATTAGTCAAATTGTTTTATGTATCCCTGCTGTGATTGAGGGGGAGTGAGTAGGAACTCAGGTTTAAGTTGTACTTAGATTGAAATTGCATTGGGTAGGTCTTAAGTGAAGGAGATAAACTGGTTGGTTTATTCCTGAATTAACATCTCTTATAGTGGATTTCCTCCCTGGCTTGGTAGCCCCCAGAGTAGGTGTTGTTGCACACTGAACTGGGTAAACAATTGACTGTGTTCTTTACTGTTTTTGTATTTACTGTCTTATAGAAAGTCAGATACGGTGTCATAACATTAAACGTGACATTGAGTATCTGCATCCAGAATTTCAATTGGCATCAGAGCAGGCACCCTGCCTGTATTACTGGGTGAGATCTAGGGATATCACTTTCTGGCACTATGGACAAAGAAGGAGTTTTTGGAAATAGACCACCCATTCTGGATGGAACTAATTATGACT
Source organism: Vicia faba (assembly GCA_948472305.1). Lineage (NCBI taxonomy): Eukaryota > Viridiplantae > Streptophyta > Magnoliopsida > Fabales > Fabaceae > Vicia > Vicia faba. The sequence continues at coordinate 1,565,469,521 of OX451735.1, forward strand.
ACTGGAAACCTCGTATGATTGCCTTCTTAAAATCTCTGGACAAAAAGGCTTGGAGAGCTGCTGACAAAGGATGGATCCATCCCACCATAACTGAGAAAGATGGGACAATCAGTCTGAAACCTGAGGAAGATTGGAGTAAAGAAGAAGATGAGTTAGCCCTGGGAAATTCCAAAGCTTTAAATGCCTTGTTCAATGGAATTGATAGAAACATTTTCAGACTAGTTCATCAATATGAACTGGCCATGGAAGTTTGGGACACTCTCAAAACTACTCATGAGGGCACTTCCAAAGTAAAAATGTCAAGGCTTCAGATGTTGACTACCAAGTTTGAGAATCTAAAAATGATGGAAGATGAAACCATTCATGAGTTTCACATGAACATCTTGGAGATTGCCAACACCTCAGGAGCACTGGGAGAAAAGATGTCAGAAGAGAAACTGGTAAGGAAGATTCTCAGATCCTTGCCTAAAAGATTTGCAATGAAGGTAACTGCCATAGAGGAAGCCCAGGACATCAGCAAGTTGAAAGTGGATGAACTTATTGGGTCTCTTCAGACTTTTGAGATGGGGATCACTGATAATGGTGACAAGAAGAACAAGAGCATAGCACTTGTATCCAACACTGATGTTGAAAACAAGGAGGATGAAGAAGAAAATATTTCAGAAGCTATAGCCATGCTTGGAAGACAGTTCAACAAGCTCATCAAAAGAATGGATCCAAAGTCAAGGTCTAATGTTCATAACATTCCCTCTGACATTGACAGTTCCAGCAGAAGACCAAGGTCAGAAGAAAAGGGAAACCAAGGCAGAGGCATTCAATGCCATGGCTGTGAAGGATATGGACATATTCGAGCTGAATGTCCTACCTTTCTTAAGAAACAAAAGAAAGGAATGATTGTTACTTGGTCTGACTGTGATTCAGAAAGTAATTCTGAAGAAGAATCTGCCAAACCAGTTACTGCTCTAACTAGTGTTTGTACCTCTGACAGTGACACTAGTGATGAAGAAGTGACATTTGAAGAACTGGCTGATACCTACAAGAAATTGTGTATCAGAAGTGCTGAAGTCTGTGTGCAGAATGAGAAACAATCAAAACTCATTATAAAGCTGGAGGCTGAAAAAAGGGCAGATCTTGAAACTATAAGTCAGCTAGAAGGGGAAGTTCAATTACTGAACTCACAACTGAACCAAATAACAAAATCTGTCAAGATGTTGACCAATGGATCAGATAAATTGGAAGAGATTCTTCAAGTTGGACAAAATGTGGGAAACAAATCTGGTCTAGGATTTGTGGAAGCTAAGAAATCTGGTGCAGACAAGAAGATCAGGCATGTTAAACAATTGTCAAAGTAGATCTCTCAACACAACTCTCAACATCAGAAATACATGAAGAAAAAATACCAAAGATGGAGATGTCATCATTGTGGGAGGTATGGACACATAAAGCCCTTCTGCTTCAAATTGCATGGATACCCTAATCAAAACTCAGGTGCTAAACCTAAGCCAAAAAGGGTACCACATACTCCTCATTGGAAGAAAAAGGCTACTGCCCTGATAGCCCATACTTCCCTGAGAGTGTCTGCAAAGGAAGGTTGGTACTTTGACAGTGGTTGCTCTAAACACATGACTGGAATAAAGAACATTCTCAATCATGTCAAACCTCACAACACTAGTTATGTGACCTTTGGAGATGGTGCTAAAGGTGAAATCAAAGGAGTTGGTAATTTGGACTGCCCTGAAGTTCCAAGACTGAGTGAAGTCTTGCTGGTAAAAGGGCTGACTGTTAATCTCATTAGTATCAGTCAATTATGTGATCTAGGATTCAAGGTCAACTTCTCAAAATCTGAATGTCTAGTAATTAATGAAAAACTAGAAGTTGTAATGAAAGGAATCATATCCAAAGATAACTGCTACTTGTGGCAGCCTGAGAACACTAATAACTCCACTATGTGTCCAATTACCAAAGAAGAAAAAGAGATGAAACTGTGGCATCATAAGCTTGGTCATCTTCATCTAAGAAGAATGAAAAGAGCTATCTCTATGGAAGCTGTCAGAAGGACTCCAAAACTACAGGTTGATAATGTCTATGATGTGGCAAATAAACTTGAAGAAGGATGTGTTGTCAGAACCATAAGTTATCATGACAAGGATGTTGGAAATAACAAGTCTAATAAATTATGTTTCCCTGAAGAAATGAGGCGTGAAGTCTCCTCTCCTATAACTCTCCATCAAAATGGAGTGGACAAAAAGAAAATCATTCAAGAATCAACCAAAACTATGATTCATGTCAAAAGAATGCCTTCCCAACTCTGTGCGGAAATAGTTGCTGCTAGGAATAACTGTTCTCAAAATATCTGGTCAAAATAGATGCTCACTAAGTATAATGTCTCACAAGATGTTGTGACATTGTGTTGTGACAATCTGAATACAATCAATATTTCCATGAACCCTATTCAGCATAACAGGACCAAGCACATTGACTTTGTAGAGAAGAAGTCATTTAAACTGGAACATGGTATCTTTAAGCTTCAGCTGACTGATTCTTCTACCAAGGCTCTTGTTGGAAATAAACTTGAAAACTTGAGGGGCAGGTTGGGTATTTACCAACATGAGAAATTATAGCAATTAATTTTGCTTAAAACAAGGGTTGAAGGAGTTAATTTTATTAAGTCTATTTTTAGTGGGTTAATCATATGTTTTCCCAACTCTTTCAAAATCCTTAAGAAGTTGAAAAGACTCTCTTTTGCCTCCTACCTCTCTCGTCTTTGCAACCTGTTCCCTCCTCTCAATCAAAGTTTTTTCTCAAATTGCTACTGGTGCTCTAAGTCAATCAAAATGTCTCAGACATCATCTTCAACCAAGGCGACTTCATCATCCTCATCATCTTCATCATCTTACCAAGACTCTAGAGCAATCACCACATGCATAGAATCTGAAGTTCTTGAGGTCACTCCTCTCAGAGAGATGGCAACTGACCCAACCAAAGTCAAAAAGCTAAGAACTAGACATGCAGGAAGAGCTCAAGTTGCAGCCTCTGGTAATCCTTCTCATCCTTCTTCTTCTGTACCAAATAGAGAAGGATCAGTTCAAGTTCATCAAGCTATTGCTAGGCTTGTTACTAGTATACTAATCGGAAACCAACCTGTACCGGGGATTTCTGTCCCTTTAAATCAATCAGGAAGCCCAAATGTGGACCTCTCTGAGAATGTAGATGTCTCTGAGAATGTTGTGACACAAAATGACAACATTCAGAACCCTTCAGAAAAAACTGTTGATCCACCTATCATTGATGTGGATGAGGATTACTCAAATAATGATCTGATTGCCAATGTAAACCCTAGCATAGCTAGGAGATTGATGAAAAGAAAGGGTAATCAGAATGATGCAAAATGTGTGTCCAAAGATAAACCTGCTGTTAAGAAATCCAAGGCTGAAGGCATGGCTGAGGTAGAATCTGTGAAAATTATTCAGACCAAAGGGAAGAAGGCCCAGGTACATACTGCTAGACAACCAATTTCAAAGAAGAGAAAAGAACCTGAATCTTATGATTCTGATGAGGAATCAGAATTTGAGATTGATGCTGAAGAAATTCCTATCAGAAGGAAGCTCCCCTCCAGCAAAATTGCTAGAGTTCCTGAAGTCCCAACAGACAACATCTCTTTTCATCATCCTGACAATGCAAACAGATGGAAGTATGTTTGCTTAAAGAGAATAGCTTTAGAAAGAGAACTCAACAATGATGCCATGGAGTGCAAAGACATCATGGACCTGATCAAGAATGCTGGACTGATGAAGACAGTGATAAAGTTTAACAAGTGTTATGAAAATCTGGTCAAGGAGTTTATAGTGAACTTGTCTAATGATTGTGCTGATGGAAGGTCAGCTGACTTTGAAAGTGTTTTTGTTAGAGGAAGAAGGGTCAAGTTCTCTCCATCAGAAATTAACAAATTTCTTGGAAGAACAAATGAGGATTGTCCTGATCTGGAGGTCACTGACAATGAAGTTTGTCAAACCATCACAGCAAAGCAAGTGAAGTGCTGGCCCTTGAAAGGCAAACTGAATGCCAGCAAACTCAGCATGAAATTTGCCATCCTGCACAAGATTGGTGCAGCCAACTGGGTGCCTACAAACCATAAATCAACTATCTCCACAGGATTGGGGAGATTTATTTATGCTGTGGGAACCAAGACTGCTTTTGACTATGGCAGGTATATCTTTGAACAAACTTTAAAACATGCTGGTAGTTATGCTGTCAAAGGACCAATTTCCTTTCCCTCCCTCCTTTGTGGAATTATCCTTGCACAATACCCTGATATCCTGGTGGCAAGAGATACAACCTGCAAAAGAGCTCCTGCCCTTGGGTTGCACTACAAACTGTTTCAGGGATCTCATGCTCCAGATATTGTTATAACATCAGCTGAGACATCGTCTGTGAAGACCCAGTCCAAGACATCTGATGTCATAGCTATTTTAAAAGAGACCTGCAAAGAGCTGGATGCTAGGAAAAAGACCCTAGAAATCCTAATTGCCAGGTTAGAAAAGGAGGAAGCTGAAGGAAACAGAAGGGAAGAAGGTGTAGAAGCTGAAGGTCATCTCAATATTGAAGAAACTAGCTCCTCTGAGTCTGATGACAGTGCTTAAAGGTTGGTTGCTGTTTGATGGTGTTGCTGGTTGGTGCTGGTACCTGGTGGAGTTTGGAAGTGTGTTCAGTTTTTTTTTCTGCTGCTGCTCTTATTACTTTTTCTGGATAACTGTATAATTTTTATGAACATGTATCATTGGCCCATTTGTGGCTAAAGAGGGGGGAGAATATTTTGGTACTTGCTTAATTAGAAATTCTATTTTTCTGCAGTCATTTCTTTCTGCTGCTATCTATCTCTGATTACTTAGGGTCTTTAGCCAAAAATCTGCCAAGGGGGGAGTTTGTAGTTGTTTAGTTATTGGCTTGCTTTTTTGGTAAAACCCAAGTGTATGTGTGAATGTCATGACTGATGTCATAACATTCTAGTTTAGTTTGTACTGATTCATTAGGTACCTTTGCAGAAAAATATTGTCATTCAGGTACTGATGTTTATAAGTGTGTATCTGAGCATTTTGCAAAATGATCACATTTTCCTAAATCAGTAGACAGGTTTTTCAGATGTCATAACAGATGTTAAGACATCCTGTTCTGAACTAACAGGTTTGCAGTTTGGTTAATTCTGAGTTTTTTCAGGAAAATGACTCAGTCTTTCCAGAACAGCATCCTGCGTTTTCCTTGGGTTAACCTAGCTCAACCCTAACCTAGTTGATAAAGTCCTGTGACCTAGTCTTAAGGTCAAATGGAATTAACCCTAGCTTTTTATGGAAACCCTAACTGAAGATGCAGCTGCTATATATTCAACAGAGCTGCTGTTTTGCAAGGAATCCCTTTTTTGGTCAGAAGATCATTTGTAAACTGCATAGGTTTAATTATTGTACTTCAAGCAATTATCATTGTGATAAGTGACTTGGAATAGGTTTTTAATTGTAAGGGTTGTGTAGCACTCAAAGCTTTGAAGCAAGAGTGTTTGAATGTTTCTTGACTGAAGCTGTGAAGCAGAGTCAAGTTAGGTGTGTGTATCACTCAAAGCTGTGAAGCAAGAGTGGTTGTGTTGCTTGATTTAAAAGCTGTGAAGCTTAATCAAGTGTATGTTTTTGAAGAGTGTCTTCATCAATTCATTAGTCAAATTGTTTTATGTATCACTGCTGTGATTGAGGGGGAGTGAGTAGGAACTCAGGTTTAAGTTGTACTTAGATTGAAATTGCATTGGGTAGGTCTTAAGTGAAGGAGATAAACTGGTTGGTTTATTCCTGAATTAACATCTCTTATAGTGGATTTCCTCCCTGGCTTGGTAGCCCCCAGAGTAGGTGTTGTTGCACACTGAACTGGGTAAACAATTGACTGTGTTCTTTATTGTTTTTGTATTTACTGTCTTATAGAAAGTCAGATACGGTGTCATAACATTAAACGTGACATTGAGTATCTGCAGCCAGAATTTCAACAGGTTTTCCCTTTCAGGTTTCCTTATTCTCCTACTGTTTATTTCAGTAGAGATGGATCTAGAGAGGACTGTCAAAGATATCCAGGCTCAAAACGCTCCACTTCAAGAATTGTTCTTGAACCTGTCCCAGGGGCAAGAAGAAGTGAAAGATCTCCTCACAAGGGGCATGGTCCTAGGGAATCCAGGTGGCGTCAGGAATGATCAGTTGGAAGAACTACAGATTGAGCTGGAAACAATAAAGATCTAGATGATGGGACAACTGGTGGGCCAGATGGCTCTCATTCAAGACCTGGGTCAAAGACAAGAAGAGCTCAGGGTTCTCGTCAACAAACTGCTTCAGGATAAACAAGTGGGGCAAGCAACTAGGTTTGACGATCAAGTCATCATTCAACCTCCTTTGAGACAAGAAGACAAGGGAAAGGCTCCCCAACTTATTTCAAGGTCACAAGCCCAACAACAACCTCGCCAGCGTCAACGGGGTAATCGGCGTAAGCAAAATACATCCGGAAGACATTTAACTGAGACTGACATACCATCATCCCTAATACTGGAACGCTTGTTGGAGGTCAGTCTGACTGCTTTAAAGGATCCTATTCGGAATCCCAATACCTCTGCCCCTAGATATCACCCCGACGCATTTTGTGTATACCACTCATATAGTCCTGGACATGACACCGACGACTGTTGGGCTTTGAAAAACAAGATTCAAGATTTGATTGACAACGGAGTGCTGAAATTCATGCCGGATGGCGAGATGAAAATTTTCCGCTGAGGGTTCTCCACCTGAAATGACAAAGTTCGAACTAAGAGACTTTTGTTTCATTTGAATTTTCAAGTTGTAATTTCTTTTGTTATTCAAACAATTATCTGTTGATGTCAAACTATGTTTCATTAATGCATTGCATATGTTTGTCTTGAATTCATCCATTCGTTTTCACTATTCTTGAATTATGCTTCCTACTTTCTTTATGATATTTAACTCTTGATAAAAGTTACAAAGTATTTAGAGGGAGGATGACAAAAACAATGCCATAATCTCATAACAGTATGCTTTTGAACAGACCTTGTTGACGATGTACAGGCGTTTCTTTCAAACCCTAAACACTGGAGTTATAAGGAAGATAATCCCTAGTCAACCCCCTTCGAGCCAAAGAAGTAGGAGTTTTCTGTTTTAAACACAAATTGAAACCTTTAAACCTGGGGCAGGGTAGTCTCTCAGTTAATTCAAAAGATGCACATTGAAGTCGCAAACTCTCAGTTCGTAATACAATGAACGACATCAAAAACATTCCTTTGGAACCAAAAGACAGTGATGGTTCTTTATCTCATAGGCAGTCATTATCTCTCAAAAAAGAAAAGCCCACTGAGCCAAAACCTACAAAGGAGGCTTAAGAAAGCTGGGGCATCCCGCTGACTGTAATCTCGAAAACAGGAACAGTCAGGCAAAAATTAGGGATAATGAATCAAAATAAAGAGGCCACTGCAAATCCTCAACAACATTAAAAATGTTGCAAAAAAATGATGAAAATGATGACTGCCTTCCAAAATCCAACTTGTGTGAACCATCACCAAAACGTCGTTCCAAACTCGAATAGAGTTCAATGCACAATTAACTGAGTTTAGGATCAAAGAACATCATGAAGAGCGATTGGGTAGAAATATACTTTGAGCCTTTATCCTTTGTTTCTTAAACCGTGAACCAGGCCATGTTATAACCCTTCAAAAGTCCTAATTGAAGCATGGGTTAGTTCGAAAGCATACTGTTACAAAAGGTATCCTGACTTCTGTAAGGCTTTGCCCTAAATCTTGTGTTGAATTTGTCTTATAAAAAGTTTTCTGCTAAAAAAACGCATTTTTTTCAAAACTTCGAGACAAGCATAAACTTTGCATTATTTGAATATCATTGTTTGCACATGTTGATTTGTTTGACAGCGAAGAAGTTCATACTGTGAATGTTCGGAGGAACGAAAGCTCTCTCAGTGAATAAAATCACTTCAAGCGGGATGACACTCCCGTGGAAAAAATCTCCTATCAACAAAAAGGGGACTTGGTGTGGTATTGTCCAGCAAATCTGGGGCAGTCCAGTTAAGATTTCAACAGATCTTTCAAAGTCCATTAAACCTGGGGCAGTCCAGTCAAGATTTCAAGAAATCTCTCAATTGCAGGTTAACCTGGGGCAAGTCTCCCTCACCATCACTTGGGGCATTTAAAACGTCAATCTCATCAAAGGGTTACGTACAGTCCAAGTTTCCTGGCAATGCCACAAACATTTTATACTAGGGGCAGTGACGAATCTCTCCAAAGTCCTTCTGAAAAGGAATTCAAGCATCCTCGAGAAGTTCATCACCTCTCTAGCAGACCAGCAGTCATGGGTTTATTTCCCCAACATTTGTCAAGGATTTATTCTCCGAAACAAATTACATTTCAATAACATTCATAACATACACAGATTTTACGGTCGTCGAAGATTCCTTCATCACCTGTTGGAAGTTACGGTCGTCAAAAATTCCTTCATCACCTGTTGGAAGTTACGGTCGTCGAAAATTCTTCCATCATCCGGTTGAATCAAAGTTAATCCAAGACCCTCTCTGTTTTGGTCAGATCGACACTAAGATCTCCTTGTTTTCTTATGCCAGTGGCAGATATTCCGGGTTTTTGATATTTCAGATAAATCTCTTAGCGATTTATTCTGATTATCTTCACTACCAGAGATGAAGAATCCAACTCTTTTCTCCTTCATCAGCTCGGGATTTATTTTCCCCAGCGAAAGGTCATCTTGAAAAACATTACACCTCCGTGCATCAGGACATCATGCAACGCGATCTCATTTATTTTGAGAACATTATTGTTTGATATATGCCACTAACATTTGCCTTTCAGGAAAGGTACAATCAAATTCGAGCGATAAACCTTTTACTTCAGTTGAATTACGGACAAGTTCCTAAAATTTCAGCAGAAACAACCCATCAACAGAATAACGGACAAATGAAGTTCCTGAAATTCTTTCTCTCTCAAGAATGAAGATTCTTATCCTTGAAACCTCGAGAGATTGGTATACTCCCAAGCTCCTGATACCGTTAACAGAATGAAGATTCTCATCCTTGAAACCTCAAGAGATTGGTATACTCCCAAGCTCCTGATACCGTTAACAGAATGAAGATTCTCATCCTTGAAACCTCAAGAGATTGGTATACTCCCAAGCTCCTGATACCGTTAACAGAATGAAGATTCTCATCCTTGAAACCTCAAGAGATTGGTATACTCCCAAGCTCCTGATACCGTTAACAGAATGAAGATTCTCATCCTTGAAACCTCAAGAGATTGGTATACTCCCAAGCTCCTGATACCGTTAACAGAATGAAGATTCTCATCCTTGAAACCTCAAGAGATTGGAATACTCCCAACCTCCTGACCCAAACGCCTGAATGAAGATTCTCATTTTTGCTTCCTCAAGAGATTGGCATACTCCCAACCTCCTGACCCAAACGCCTGAATGAAGATTCTCATTTTTGCTTCCCCAATAGATTGGCATACTCCCAACCTCCTGATATTCCCGACGGAATGAAGATTCTCATTCTCAAAGTGGTATATAACCTGAATTTCTGAAATTCCCAACAGAATGAAGATTCTCATTCTCAAAGTGGCGTACAACCTAAACCTGAACTTCTTCCAAACAGGAATAAGCTTTTTCCAGAATCCTGAGTTTTTTACTCTCCGACAGGATAGCCACTCCGCAACAGTATGGCTATTCCCCACATAGTTCTTACTCCCCAACAAAATCAAGACTCTTGTCCTTGATTCTCCGGAGCTTTCTTTACTCTCAGCATAATTTGTCGGAGTTTTTAATCCCCTGCAGATCGAAGATTCTCGTTCTTGGCTCCTCAACACCAAATCCCCTAGCAGAATGAAGACTCTCATTCTCAAATCCTCACAGAGTTTTCAGATATTCCCCGGTGAAGATCTCCTCAAAACAGGAATCCCCAGTAGATTGGCATACAACCCAAACTCCTGATTTCCCCAACAGTGGTCCCAGGACTTGTCATTTTCAACGATCAAAGGATTTTCAATCCCCGGCAACAGTCAAGGATTTACTTTCCCCGACGGCGGTCAAAGATGTTATTATCCCCAACTATCCAGGATTTATCTTCCTCAGCAAGACGCCTAATCAGCTTACATGCGCATTCATTACATTCATATATCATAAGCATTGATATAACACATACATTTCATCAAACAACATAACTTTGTGTTTCAGCTAATATTTCATCAGTCGCAGGATAAGTTTAGCAAGTTTCAAACTTCAAGGATTTCTGAAAACAGTTCACGGATGCCTCCCGACACGGATGTTAATCTATTGCTTATTCAGACCCCCAGCTCAGAGATGTTCCAAACACGGATACTTTTCTGATACTCATTCTTTCACCTACAACATACAGTTCAACAAACATTCTCGGATGGCATCTTTAAGCCCATCTCCGACAAGATTCTGTCACATCTCCAAATGGCATCTTTAAGCCCATTCCCTCAACTATGCTTTGACGAGTGCAAATTTATGGGCACTCTAGTGTCCAATCATATTTTACCTTCGAGTCGCGGACGGCGAAATTGCCAATCTAACTCTTCAGGTTCAAGAAGATTGAACAGGGGCAACTGTTGTACCCCAAAATTTGTCCTCCCTTTTTCACAAGAAATCAACCCCAGGGTTTTCTCTGATTTTTAAGATTGGCTCGAGAATCGGTCAAACAAACTTTTTCTTTATCAGTCAATCCAGAATTAGGGTTTTCTCTGATTTGTTAAGATTAACTCAGGAATTGGTCAAACAGACTTTTTCTTTATCAGTCAATCCAGAATTAGAGTTTTCTCTGATTTGTTAAGATTGACTCAGGAATCGATCAGACAGATCTTTCTTTGGCAGTAATCCAGGATTAGGGTTTTCGCTCGCATTTCTCAGAAGAAACTGAATCCTCAGAAACTCAGTTAACTGTTACATTATTTTTACGCTTGTTCAAGATTACTGGTTGTTTCTAAAAACCTAATTATCTGGGATAAAAGCTGAGACTTTTGTTTGGAACCTTAAGGCATTTGCTTGATCAGTGGAGTGAAAGGTTTATGAAATTCTTGTTTGTTTAACGGTACAACGCATATGTTATTTGGAATACTACGCATATTGTGATTGATGTAAGGTTGCGAGACTACAAAGTTTGTTGATTATTTATTTCATCTGGATTAGAATTATTGAGACACAGTTTCAATTATTTTGATTTAAGAGTCTTAAATAATTAAATAAACAATGCAAGGAAAGATTGGAAGATATTTGACAAAGACTTTTTTTTATTTATTTCAAATGTTGTTACAAATTTTATTCGAATATTGTAAGATTACAACTTATAGTATTTACAATAATATTTGTTTACAATAAATGGAAAAATAAATCTAAGCCTAATCTCCTAAGATCTTTGACTTCTACTTCTACTACTTCCTCTATCATCCAACTGGTACTTACCTGCAAAAGACAGAAGAAAAAGAAATTAGCACAATTAACTGAAAAGAATTTTCAAGCAGATAAAAAGAAAAATCATCATTAAAGTCTGCCGGCCGAAATCAGAAATGCTATATTCATCACATTTTATTTGCCTCTCTGCAAATCACAAGAAGATCGCTCTTCTAGGTTCACAGAGAGAAAAATAAAAGATATAAATTGCAAGAATACAATTAACTCAAAATGCAAAAATATAGGCAAGTTGCAAGGAAAACTGTACTGCAAACTGAATTCCAAACTGCATTAAGTCAAACAAGTCAGCAAGGCAAGCATAGGCAAGCTAACTACAATGCAGTAACCAAGCATGTCAAACTGAGTTGCAAGCCAATTAGGTGCAAAAGGAAAAAGTACACAATGTAGAAAATATGGAAACAAAGTACACAATGCAGAGAGATAAACCAAGTTACAAGCCAAAGAGACCTGTCCTAGCTATCATCATTTTCTAGCCAGCAGACTTTTCAGAATAAAATATTATAAGCAAAAGTGCTTAGGGAGAGAGAGAAAGAGAGAACCTTAGTGAAAGTTTGCAGTTTTGGAAAAGGCAGGTTTTTCAAGACAGTAAAAAAAAATCAAAAACCTGCTTCCCACATCAAGCAAGCCAAAACTTGAAAACCTGTATTACAAGTCTACAAAACTACCTGCAAGCCTGTTTCAAAAAACACAAAACTAACAGCATAACCTGCTTGCAAACTTGCCTGCTGGTAAACTCAAGCAAACCTGCATAACCTTCAAACCTGCCTGTCTGAAAACAACAACAAACCTGTCAAAACTATAAACACTCAGGCCAAACCTGCCTGCATAAATACTCACGCCAAACCCAAGTCTGCATTTCATAACAGCATAACCTGCTTGCAAACTTACTAAAAACTGCATAAACTGCAAACACAGTCTAGCTTCATCAACCATAAAAAAAAACAGTTCAAACAATAAGTTTCAGATCTTTCATCATTAACAAACATTCAGAGGAAGGAAGAGAATCAACAAAATCAAATTAACTAGCAAGTTTCAGAAACGTGTTCATCAGCAACAAACTCAAAGCAGAATAAATAGTTTCAGAATATTCATCACTAACAACAATAACAAATCTCAGAATATCATCATCATCGACATCAAATAACCCAGAAGAAAGAGGAAGAGAAAATCAGAAGCTATTCAAAGGGTTTTCAGAAGCAACATAAACAGTTCTCAGAACAATCTCATCATCAAACACTCAGAGGAAGAGAATCAACAAAAGAAACCAACAACAGTTCTCAGAACAATCTCATCATCAAACGATTCAAAAAGAAGTCAAAGAAACAGAGATACCAGAGAAGCAGTCATTATCACGTCCTCCCTCCGCCTAGCCTCCTGGGAGCGCCACCGGCCAGCTCACCCTCCCTCTCTCACTTTTCAGAAGCAAAACGTTCAAGGTAAGCTTGTTCTCAACCCTTTTACTACACATCAAACATCAAAAACCATGGATTAGAACATGCATGTAACAATCAAGAAACAACCAAAACTATGAAACCCTAAAAAACGTGAATGAACAATTCATACCGTTCAAACCCAAAAACGTAGGCCACTGTGCGAAGGAAGGGAGTGAGATAGGGCGATGCTCCGGTGGATAGGAGGGAGTTTCAAGAATCAGTGCTCATAGCCTGAGAAAGATGAGAGAAACAAAGAAGATGAGAGGAGTGGCGTCGTTGAAGCAAAAGACTACAAACCCTAATTCTGAGCATATCAAACATTAACCCTAAAATTTGTTCAAAATTCACAAATGGGCCTTCGCCCCAAACAAAACCATAAGCCCACAGCGCTTATGCCAATGTACCCCCCCATTTCATCCATTTCTGCCTTTTGTTTTTGTTGTTTCATTTGGGCCCATGAACCCCCAATTTAATCCTAAGCCCATTTTCCTTTTTTAAAGCTAATATCATTTTCATCAATTTATTTTCTTTTCTTTAAACCAATACTTTTCTTTTTTATTTTCATTCTAAAATAATTTGTTTTGTTAATAATTAAAAAAAACAATGCATTAAAATCTTATTTTGATTAACTATTTTGATTTTCATGTATACATAGTTTTAATTTTCTTAATATTTATTATACTAATATAAATATACAAAGTGATAGAAACATTAATTTAAATAATTCTTGTTTTTCTTTAAAACTTTTTCTTTTCATAATTAATAAAAAAAAACACAAAAATAATAATAAATACTTAAGTCTTTATTAGGTTAAATTTTATTTGTTCATTTGTAAATAAATACTTGCATCTCATATTTTTTTGATTTTCTTTATCTTATAATTGTTATAATCTTATGTTGAATGGCGACGATTCGATTTGGTTGTAACACATAATACTTGGACATTATTATTCTGATAAGACTCATCCTCATTTGTAAATAATTGTACCCCCATCCCCGGATACTCATTTGTAATAACTTAGACTTTAAATTCCCGCAATTTATTGCTTTCAATATATTTTATAGTAATTAGGGTTTGTATGTGAAGATCCAAAATCAATCGTTAGAAAACCTAATACAAGATAAATGCATGAAAATCAATACACAATTCACACTTGCACCTCTAGGGTAACCTCGCTTGTTACCTCGGAAAATGCAATCATGTCCCTCGAGTATGAGACACACTAGCAAATTCTCATTCAATAAACAAAGATCGTAGTCCCTCGATGACACTCGATGTTGCCTTCGATAAAAAAATCTCGTCCCTTACAAAATTGCTAGAGCGTCTCACAAGTTGCTTTCAATGATTGTATACGATGACTCGCGCCTGTCCCGTTTAACATCCTAACACAAGGTTATTCACTAAATACAATGGTGAAATAACACTGTCAAAAGGGTCGAAAACATAATAAAGATCTTTGAGTAAAATAGGGTAGACAACTCTTAGTTACTTGATCAAAAGCTTGCAAAACATCCTTGCCATTTTCAACACAACTTCAAAACAATTTCAAAACAACTTCAAAACAACTTTCAAATTATTGAAATATCCTTTCAAAAAGACACACACCTTTGTATATATTAAAACAAGAATCATTACAAAGGTTGCCTAGACAAGGCATCTTTTTCAAAGCATTTTCAAAACCACACACACAAAACACCATTTCAAACAATTAAAAAGCAAAGGCAAGTGATCTAAAACAAGTAACTAAGAGCCCATGGATAACCATGGATGAAAAGGGTGCTAGCACCTTCCCCTTTCATAAACTACCCCCCGAACCCAAGAAAACATCTCAAAGGTCTTTCCTGTGCTTTTTGACCTTTCCTTTGGATAAAATAAAAAGTCGGTGGCGACTCTTGCTAAACTGAACAAGTGCGAACACAAACGCAAAATCCCAAGTCAGTTCTCCCTCCGTATCACAGTGTGAAAAAGTTTTTGTTTGTTTGTTTGTTTGTTTGTTTGAGAAACTACCTAGGAACTAGTCTACCTACTCGAAAAAGTTCTGTTTGTTTTCCTTTTAGACAATGCCATCCCATTATTGAGAAATAGGTAGCATCGTCGTTGGAGTTTTTTAGGGACATTCGAAGGGACAAATACGATCACAAAAGCAATGTTAGGAAATGTTAGTAATCATTCTAAAGCCTTAAAGATATTTTTCCGAGGCAACATCCGAATGGGTCATTTTAGATCTTTCGGGGCTAGAGGATAACCACTAACAAACCCTATACTTCATGACCGTTTACCGAAGGCAATCAGAGTGGAGTAAACCCTAGGAGTGAGCATGTGCGAGTGTAATTTTCAGTTAATTTATCTTTTCACATTTAGGATTTTCTACCGTATTAATTTTCAGTTTGTCTTTCCATACAATCCTATTAACATACATCTAAGCAGTTTATAGTTTGCGGAAATTAAAGCGAGAAAGTTAAAGTCCTAGCTATTACATGGCTTTTGCATATACATAATTATCTTGGAATGAAAATAAAGATGCAGAATTTAAAACCCTAATTACTATTACAAACTCGGAGCAGTTACAATAATAATAAAAAGGAATTAAAAGCGCGCGGCGAATTAAATGCGAGAATGAATTGAGAAACTTAGAAAATCTAATTGAGAAAATTTTAGGTTATTTTTGAGAAAAAATTAGGTTATGTACAAATTAACCCTAATTTCTAATTAATTTAAATTATGAAAAAAAGGAATTAAATTGCCCTAAATAATTAATCTAATTAATTAAGGAAATAAAATATTTTTATGAAAAAAATGATTTTTATGTTTTTTGTGATTTTTGATTTTATGATAAAAATGATTTTTGTGTTATTTTGTGAAAAAAGGTAATTAGTAAATAATAAAAATAAGAAATAAAAAAGAAAAGAGAAAAATTGGGCATGTTTAGCAAGCAATCCAGGGAGGTGCAATGTTGAATTGTTTAGGCCTAATAGCTGGTCAGCCCAATCCTTGCGCCTGATTCAGTGTGATACTCTTTCTGATGGTCTATGGTATGACTTGAGCATTGGGCATTGGATCTGGATTGATGATGAATCAAATGGTTGAGATCAGGGTGTATAGTGGGCGCCTGGAATGGTTTGTGCACAAGATCTGCATGTAAATGTTAAGAAAATAATAAAATGCTGGGATGGTTAGATGTAAATATCATAACATAAATAAAATATAAAGGAAATAAAGTGGTTTTTCCCAAACGCGCGCGTGATTCAAATCAGCCAATGGGATTCTACCACCTAATTGTCTTCTTCCCCATAACTGTTGTTTTTGGCCACACTTTTACCTACAGTCATTTCCGTCACTAAAAGCTATAGTGACAGATTTTGTTTGTAGCCATAAACCTGTAAAATTCAAAAATGCAGCACAAGCAGAATAAATTCAAACCAAAGACATGGATCAATTGCAAATCATCTTCTAAGCATGATAGTACCCCATATTTTGTCCAATTTTGCCTCTATATGGAATTCCCAATTTGGGACCTCGAAACCCTAACAATGGCATCGTGTCATTCCTAAACTTAAACTTCAATCAAACCAATCAAAAACATTGCAAATATGATAGTAAACATGGATATATGATCAAAACATGTTTATGATGGATAAATCATTGAAAACGAATCTTGAAAAAAGATGAAAACCGTGGCACTGTGAGGCGTGATTTCTGAAGGTTTTAAGGCTTGAGGATGATTGGAATGGCTTCGGAAAATGTCCAGGAACAGATTGCTGGCCTTGGAATTGCTTGAATCAGTCTATGGAGGAATATGTGATCAGCACTTTTTTTGACAAAAAATTGAAGTTGACCTCCTTCTTTCACGACCCCAATCCTCTTTTTTTCCTTGAGAATGTTATGTCCTTATATTGGAATGAATTAGGTCAATAAAAACTGATCATGTCTTTGAAATTATGGAGATTTGATTTCATTCTTTGCCTTGTATGATTTGTTTCCAAAATAGACCAAATTAAGATCTTTTCCAATCAATTGGCTCTTGCACGAATTTTTTTATTTGATAGCTGTCCATGGACTCATAATATGCTCATAAAATCAAATCTTTGATTTTATTTGATTATTCTACTATTTAAATTGATTTATTTTTCTTTAAATGAATAAAAAATAAAAATAAATAATAAAAATAATAAAATAATAGGTGGATAAGATCAGGGGTCGTGGGCCATCTTAGGAACAAGTTTCAAACAAGAAAACATGGGCCCATTTGGAAAAAAAAGTCATTTTGATCAATGTTGACTTCATGCACATTTCCAAAAATTGGTCAACTTTGACAATACATATCTCCCTCAATTTTAACCCTAAGAGGGTGTTCTTGGACTTTTTAGAAATCTTAGGATGTCCCCTAAACAACCCTATTGGTTTCGTCTCAATTGGGTCTTCCATGTTCATGTAAGAAGCTTTGACCCAAAAGGTGTTTTTGTTGACTTTTCAAAAGGACCTATAATGTAGAAATTCATATCTTTTGATGAGTGCATATTTTGAACTTGTGGGATGAATATAAATTGAAGTTAATTGCATCCTATTCAAAATGAGCCTTGGATGGAAAATTTCTGATAAAGTATGAAGAAGTTATGCTTGGTCAAAGTTTGGTTGACTTTTCCTAAGAAACCCTAATTTAGCAACCTTTGGGTTTTGATGAATTTGGAGCATTCCTTGAGGAATAATGATCAACCTTGATCAAATTATGTATATCTCTTCAAAATGTTGATGTTGACCAAAAATCTTGAAGTTTGACTGTATGTGGGGCACAGTTGACTTTTGACCTAGTATAGTTGATTTTCAGGCAACTGGGCAATTGATTGAGTAAACTTCTTGTGCAAGGCATGAAACTTGACATGGATGATCTTGAGAACATATTGGGACCATGGAAAGCATTTGGGACCCTTGGAATTTAACCATCTTGATGAGGAGTGAAACCCTGGTTTGAAGCTTGTTGCCTTAGGAAAGAGTTTGTCTGGTCAGCTCATGGGCATCCTTGAGCAAGTTGAGGATTTCAATGAGTATGTTTTGAGTAAAATGAGAGGGAAAATTTTAGGGCACAACAACTATTTTAATACACAAAATTTCTAAGACTTTCTCACTGTTCTAATATTCAGAAGTTCAGCATGTAGCGACCCAGAACTTATGTGTTTTCCCTCTAACATTTCTTACAGGATCTTAGAGTGTATCAATCTAGAACTTCTGATTTCCTCTGACATTTCTTTCTGAACCACAACGCACCCGGTATCAGAACTTCTGATCCCCTTTGTTTTTCTTTCAGCAGCATGCTAATCCTACCTCTCATTATTTCCCTTTTTTATCATTTTCAATATTAATACCCTTTTTATTAATATAAAAAAGACATAAAAATATTTTCTCTTTATTAATTTATTTCCTTTTCTTAATTCATTAAAGACAAAAAACCATTTTCTAAACAAGTACTTTTTCTTCCTTGCATTGTACATTTCAATATGGTTGTAATAGTTAATTAGGATTTAAATTCTTGCAACCCCCCATTTGTAAATTTGTACCCCCACCCCTAAGTGATGTAATAGCGTAGGACCTTTACATTTCTGCAATTTATTGCTTTAAAATATAAATGCTAGTAATTAGGGTGTGTATGGCAAGACATGAAATCAATAAATAGATAACCCTAATAAAGACTAAATGCATGTAAATCAAACACACTTGCACACTAGCACCCTTAGGGTAATCCCATTTTGTTTCCTATCAGAAAATAGTCATGTCCCTCAAATATGGGCGTTTTAGCAAAGACCCTCAATAAAAGATCATAGTCCCTCGATGACCCTCAATGTTTCCTTCGGTAAACGATCTAGTCCCTAAAACGACATTGCTAAAATGTCCCATAAGTTGCTTTCTATGACTATACAAAAACGTCCTGTGCTCGTCCTTTCACATCCAACGATAGGGCTTCTTACCAAAACAATGGTAATATAGCAACATCTAAAGGAGGAGGAAAAGAACATCTAAGACCTTTTAAGTAGGTAGATTCGCTCCTAGTTGCTTGCTTGCTCACAACAAAAACACTTTATACGCCAACACTCTCATATTGAAACATTTTCAAAAGAAAAACACTTTGTACGCGTTCTTATAGAAGCGAGAACCATTACAAAACACCTTTTCAAAATCACTTTCAAAAAACACATTCCACAAACACCTCTTTGAACTATTTTCGAAACAACACTTTGTACGCGTTCTTATAGAAACAAGAACCATTACAAAGACATTTTCAAAATACTGTCAAAAACCACACCACAAGCACATTCAAACAAAAGAAAGTGATCTAGCAAGAAACTAAGAGCCCGTAGATAACTACGGATGAAAAGGGTGCTAATACCTTCCCTTTTTATAATCTACCCCCCGAACTTAAGAAAACATCTCTAAAGGTCTTTCATGTTCTTTTCAGCCTTTCCTTTTGAATAAAAGAAAAGTCGGTGGCGACTCTTGCTATACGAATAATTGCGATCAAACGCAAAACAACCAAGTTAGTTATCCCACCGTATCATAGGACTGGCGACTCTGCTGGGGATGGAACTTTAAAGTGGGGTTCACCTTAGGATTTAGGTTATTCTTATTTGCTTCTTTGGTTTGTCTTGTCTGATTTATTTTTAAGGGTATTTGTTTGGGTTATTTGGACCCTAAACCTGGATCGGGGGAATTACTTTTAGGTAAGTAGCAATAAACTGTGAGGGAGCTGTGTGGGGTATACCAACACGGTTGAAACAGTAGCTACGTTGATGCGATACTTTGGTGTGTATCGGTAGCCCTTGAGTAATCAAGGAGAATATGGGGCTGCTGTGTGGTATCATTAAGCGTCAACTTACCTTAGCACCTTAATTGACCAACATGGGTTTTAGGACGTAGTGAGATAGCCGTCTTTGGTCTAAATCCAAAGTCGGTTGATACTCGATGCTACACTCATTGAGGTTTGACTCTCGAGTTTTGTTTGGTGGCAAGTCAATTGTCTATCGGAATGAAATTTGGGTGAAATATCGGTGATATTGAGAGCCCTTACAACCCGGTTACTATATTTAGGACAAGTTGAATCAATCCAACTTCAAGAGGGTATACCTTAAAATCCATGCAAGCCTTAAACCTAAGGTCTTTGTGTGATTTGCCTGTGTTTGCTATATATTTTATATCTGAGCATAATCATGACATCATAACATAACATATCATACTAACCATTTCAAGTATTCTTAGGGTTTACTTTTTTCTTGTTTTGTAGGACATGGCCCTCGCCCGCAGATTTACTATCCAAGTCAGTCTAGTAAAGGTACCTCCTCAGCTTAAGGAATTGGTATCAAGGGTTCCTGAAAGCTCTCCCTTCACTGAAAGACATGGTCGAATTATCAGCTTGGTCACCTCAAACCCTCATGAAGAAATTCTAAAAGTGCTCTTCCAATTCTTTGACCCTCTACATCACTGCTTCACTTTTCCGGATTACCAGTTAGTGCCTACTATGGAAGAGTTTTCTCTGTTGCTGGGGGTGCCTATCCTTAACAAGGTACCTTTCAATGGCATCGAAAGAGACCTTAAACCTGAAGATATTTCTAAAGCTTTGTCCTTACAGCGGTCTGACGTAGTAGCAAATTGGGAAACCACGAGAGGTGTCAAGGGTTTTTTGGCTAAGTTCTTGTTTGAGAAAGCTCATCATTTTTGGGATACACTGGACTTACAAGCTTTTGAAGAGGTATTATCCCTTCTCATCTATGGGTTAGTACTGTTCCCCAATCCGGACCAGCTCATAGACGTGAATACGGTTAAGGTTTTCTTGTCACGCAATTCGATACCTACTCTGCTTGGAAATATCCTACATTCTCTGGATACTCGCACTATAAAGATAAGAGGGACCCTTCTGTGTTGCACTCCTCTTTTGGCTAGGTGGTTTATTTTGCACCTACCCCGATCTATCCTAAAGAATGAACAGGGTTCGAGGTGGTCTCATAGGCTAATGGCTCTTACACATTCGGGTATTCATTGGTGTCCTCGATCCTCGGAGAATGTTACCATCATTGATCAATACGGAGAATTCCCTAATGTCCCTCTCTTAGGAATTAGGGGAGGAATCACTTACAACCATTGTTTCACGCTATGACAGTTTGGATATGCAAGAAGGGATGGTCCTCATGACACACTTATCCAAGGAATCATCTTCGACTATGAGAATGATGCTCAGGGTTACCGTAAAAGGTTCATGCGAGCTTGGGACATGGTACATAGAGTTGATAGAAAGACACTGGGTCACAAGAACTCAATCCCTATTGAGACTTATTTCAAATGGGTGTGAGCCCGTTCTCAAAGCCTTATGATGCCTTACCCTGCGGTCCTACCAACGATTGTGGAACCGGTCGCTGAAGGAGACACTTCTTATCTTGTTCTCCATCCTGATATGCCAACTGATCATGAGGAGTTACAAAAATCCTGGGTTCAACTCAAAGAGGAGCGGGATACGTTTGAAACTCAATTCTACGCCAGCGAGAAGAAAATCCTGGTACTCATTAGGCTACTTCATGAAGAGGGGAATGTAAACGCCTATGTGATACGGTGGGAGAACTGACTTGAGGTTTTGCGTTTGTTTTCGCAAATGTTTCGGTTGAGCAAGAGTCGCCACCGACTTTTTATTTTATCCTAAGGAAAGGTTAAAAAGCACAGCAAAAACCTTTGAGATGTTTTCTTGGGTTCGGGGAGTAGATTATAGAAAGGGAAGGTATTAGCACCCTTTCTATCCATGGTTATCCATGGGATCTTAGTTACTTGCTTAGATCAACTTGCCTTGATTTTCAATTGTTTGAAATGGTGCTTTGTATGTGTGGTTTTGAAAATGTTTTGAAAAGAGGCCAATGCGGTGGCAACCTTTGTAATGATCCATGTTGGGATGTATACAAAGGTGTATGTCTTTTGAAAAGTTTTCAATGTTTTTGAAAGTTGTTTTGAAAATGTCTTGTGATGTGTGGTTTTGAAAAAATAGGCAAGTGTTTTTGTTTTGCAAGTTGGCAAGCAACCAAGAGCTATCTACCCTAAATTTCTCAAAGATCTTTGCTATGTTTTAACCCTTTTAACAATTTTGTTTCACCATTGTATTTGGTGGACAATCTTGTGTTAGGATGTGAACGGGACGGGCGCGGGTCATCGTTTAGACCATGATTGCAATGGTTCCAAGTGTCTTTGGGCAATTTTTCCTTTAAGGGACTTGATCATTTTTAGGCAACTTTCGAAAGCGTCATCGAGGGACTATGATCATTTGATTTGTTTTGTTTTTGCCAAAGACCCCTAACATGCAACATGGCCCATTATTGAAGGCAACAAGTGGAGTAACCCTAAGGGGTGCAAGTGTGATTGGTGTTTGTTCATTTTCATGCTTTTATCTTGGAATTAGGTCAAGCTATTTGTTTTGGTTGATTTTTGCATACAAACCCTAAGTCTATCATGGTATAATTAGAAAGCTTTAAAGTGCGAAATTTAAAGGTCCTAAGTTATTACAACACAAATATGGGATGGGGGGTACAAATGTTCAAATGGGGATATTTTAGCAAGAAATTAAAACCTAAACTATTACATCCAAATTGAATTATACAAATTATTTAATTGTACAATAATTAAATAAAATATAATAAATATGCAAGATGCAAAAAAATGATTTTTTTATGTGTCAAATAAACAAAAATAAAAAAAAAGGTTAATCTTGGATTTTTTTTAAGTTTAGGGTAAAACCCTAATTTTGCTAAATAAAATGTATTAATTATTTAATGTATGCAATATTTATTAATTATGTGCAAAAAATAAATAAAAAGAAAGTAAATTTGTAAAAAGGGGATTTTTGAGGTTAAATATTAATAAAATGAAAAATGTATTATTTTTGTATTTTTAACCTAAATATACTAATAAATATATAAGTATTTATAATATTTACTAAATATATTAAATATGTACAAAAAATAAAATATTTAATATTTACAAAAAAATTATATTTTTTATAAAATGTTTTTAAAAGATAAAGTAAAATAAAATCAGAAAATAAAATGTATTTTGGATTATTTTGGTATTTTGAATAAAAAGGATATTATGTTTATTTATGTACAAAATTCAAATAAAACCAGCAAAAATCCAAATAAAATGCAAAAATGGTTGAAAAAATATTTTTTATATTTTTTATGTTTTGTCAAAAAATATCAAGTCAGAATAAAAAAGAAAAAGTCAAAAAATGATAAAAATAAACATAATGGGCCAAGGGGGTGCAAGTGTGGAAAAGTGGTGCAAAAAGGAAAACAAACTCAGGCCCAGCCCAAAGACTTTGTCTTCAACCTCTGGATGTTCAAACAGAGCAAACGCGTGCTTCCTGCTATCTCATGATTCCTGGACTTTCAAGCAAAACTCATAACACCAAAAATGTAGAGCATCATGTCACGAGTTCATACATATAAAAAACTTGATCTAACTCTCAGAAATGAGAGAGAATTTCTTCTCCCCCAATTTCTGACCTAAGTTTTTGTCAATGTTCAGGTCTTAAATTCTCTCAGCATATGCAATATAAATGGAAAGTGAGGATATGGGTGGCTTCAGGGACATGAGTATGACACTTTTCATTCATAAATCTAAACCTAACTCTTCCTAGATTAAGAGATAGAAGTCCATGAACTTACCTGTTCAGCTTGGATCGTGTATAACAATGGAGGCACTTTTAGGGCAATGTGAGGACTTGTATAGCTTGCTTGAGGTCCAGGGATGTTATTCCAATGCTTCGTGTGCTTTGAACCTTGCTATATCAAGCTACAGAATTCAACCTGCAAGAGAGAAAAGTGAAAATGGCAAATGCTGTTAGGGATGTTACAGTTCGTGTCCAATGCTTGGGATAGCTTCAGTGGGTGGTATGGAACATGTTTGAACTCCCTTTGGCCAAAGCGCACGAGTGGAAAGGTTTATAGAAGTCCAACTGCAGAAGGGACTCTGTTTTCTGCAGTAGGATGGTGTTTTGATGAATGATGAAGTTTGGGAGGTGGTTAGCTCGTGCCTTAGCTTAGGTTTGATGTTTGGAATGTGTTTAACAAGTTTACTTTGGCTTCTCTTGGCAGAAATGTGAGATGATGTTGGTTATGCAAGGTTTCTTCTAACTTAAGCAAAAATTGTCAACATGGTTTCTAGACTTATGCAGGCCCCCTAAACATGCTGCCTCAATCCCTCTTGATCAGTGTGTTATGTCCATGAATCCTGTGTCCAAAGATATGGCCTTGTACTTCTTGATTTGCAAACTTGACATAAAGTGTAACTTTTCAAAAATGGATAACTTGCTTTTTCTAATTAAGGCTTAATTCTTTATACAATGACCAAATGCACAAAATAATGCCTTGGCACAATGGATTTTCATTTAATTATTGAGTAAGAAAAGGATTAGAGGCCTGTAACTAGCTTGCTCATGCTGATTTGAAAAATTGCACAAGTTATGAACATGGAAATGGCTCATGAACAAAGTGACTTTTGCCCATATTGCCAAATTCGATTCTCCCTAACCACGAGGGTGTTTGATGAGTTCTTTGACATTTTGGAAAGCTTGGAATGTGTACTACAATCCATCTTTGTAATGTAAGTTGAGATTCCAAGTTTAAGCATGTGAAAAGTGGCCATGAAGTTAGGCAAAAATCCTGCCTAAAATAGGTCAAAATGTTTCTAAGTTAAAAAATGTTTTGCACCCTTGTTCCAAAAATCATAACTTGAGCTACAAGCTTCTTTTGAGGAAACTTTGTGAATCAAAGTTGTAAATTTTGCAATGGACTACAACTTTCATGTTTTGAGTTTTCCTTGAATTCAAATGTATCTTGATGAAAAAATGGGACAAAGTTAGGAAAAAATTAGGGATTTTCATAACTTAGAAAAATTCTAAGTTATGAAAGTTCTTCATTTCAAACCCTAATTTGTGATTTTTGATTTCTTGATGAACAAGTTTCATGATTTGACATGTTTTGATGAAAAATGAATCTTGACATTTGATTTTGACCAAAAAGTCAAAGTTTGACTTTTCAATATACAGTCAAATATTGATCAATTGACTGGAAAATTCATCTGTCAATCTTGTGCATTTTGGATCTTTTGAACTTGTTGAACATGTCAAGACAATTCCATGGGGTCCTTGAGTCCATATGTGAGCTTGGTTTGCCATTGGCTAGGTCAAACAGTCAAAAATTGCCTTTGTGCAGTCAAAACCCTAAAAATGACCATTTTTCCCTTTTGGTGATCTGATCAAATTTCTTGTGAAGTTGTGATCCAAACTTGACCAAATGGTTCATATGAGTTCATAATGTTGATGTGGGTCAAATTTCATGAGGTTTGACTGTCAATTGACCACAATTGACTTTTTCCCCAATACAGCTGATTTCTAGGTCAACTGTCCAATTAACTGGGCAAAGATTAGAATCAAGGCTTGAAACTTGGTATGGATAAACTTGTGAGTCTAATAAGAAGCATGGAAGTCACTTTGGGCCTTTTGGGTTAAAACATCTTTGTGCAAACACAAACCCTAATTTGGGTCAACAGTGCAAGGAGGAGTCTTGAGCAGAGCAAACCCTAACTTGATCTTGAGCTCAAAATTGTTGAGGAAATGGGAGGGAAAATTTTGGGGTACAACAGTTGCCCCTGTTCAATATTCTTGAACCCGAAGAGTTAGATTAGCAAGTTTGCCTTTCGCGACTCGAGGGTAAAAGGAGATTGGACACTAGAGTGCCCGGAAATTTGCACTCGCATGCTGGAGTATCAGCAATGTGATGTCAGGAATGGGCTTATAGATGCCATTTGGAGATAGGCTGGATAGGGGAATGGGCTTATAGATGCCATCTGGAGGTGTGACAGAACCTTGTCGGGAATGGGCTTATAGATACCATTGGAAGTGTTGATCGCGTAAGAGATTCCTTAGCGAGAACTTGCGTATTTTGAGAAAGGAAGATGTTTCCTGGCCTGTTACAGGTGTTGATCTTCAAACTCTTCATGCAGATATGCCCTGGTTGGATACAGGTATCGAATCTACAATTAGTTGCTCACAGATGTGCCCTGGCTAGATACAGGAATCGAATCTGGAACTTCAAAAGGTTGTTTACAGATGTGCCCTGGCTGGATACAGGTATCGAATCTTTAAACTGTTCATGTAGACGTGCCCTGGCTAGATACAGGTGTCGAATCCACAATCAAATACTCACAGATATGCCCTGGCTAGATACAGGAATCGAATCTGGAATTAGTTGTCTACAGATGTGCCCTGGCTGGATACAGGTATCGGATCTGAAATTGGTCGTCTACAGATATGCCCTGGCTGGATACAGGAGTCGAATCTGGAACTCGAAAAAGGTTGGTAGAGATAGCTTTCCTGGCTGGATACAGGTGTAAACCTCTGACTTGAGAATGAAAGATAATTTCCTGGCCTGTTACAGGGGTTGATCTTCAAACTCTTCATGCAGATATGCCCTGGCTAGATACAGGTATCGAATCTACAATCAATCACTCACAAATGTGCCCTGGCTAGATACAGGAATCGAATCTGGAATTGCAATAGTTGATAGTAATCATCCTTGGATTGAATTTTCCTGAAAAGGCAAAACATTAGTTGTATGCAATGTCATGATGTGCATGACATCATGATGCTCAAAATGAGATAGTGTTGTATGCACTTTATCATGTATGTAAGCAGGATGTATGAAATGTGAAATGTCTATGAGTGTATTTTTGTCTAGGAAAATAAATCCTTGACGAATGGCCGGGGAATCAAATCCTGGGATGATGTTGAAGAGTAGAGTTCTTCGTTTCCGCTGGGGATGATGGTTGCAAGAATAAACCGGTAGGAGAAGGTGACTCCGTTGGGGAATGAACTTGTTGGAGAGATTACTCTGCGGGGAATTACTCTGTGGGAAGAGATATTTCACTGAGGTTTTGATGAGAGCTCCGCTGGGGATTTCAACGATAGACTCCGCCGGGGATTTCAACGATAAACTCCACTGGGGATTTCGCTGATAAGTTATGTTAGGGAACTTTGATGAACTCCGCTGGGGATAGGAAGAACTTTGTTGAGGACGATCTTTCCGTGGTAATTAGATGAGGATAACCCAGTTATACCCTGGTGGGGAAATAACCTTTGAATAAAGTCTGGGAGAGACGTTCGTACTCTGCAGGTGATAAGCTTCCAAAATCTACTGGGGGTAAGCTTCAGAATCTACCGGCGACTTCACTGGGGATGTGGATTCCACTCTCCTGGGGACATTTTTGAATTGTACTGGGGAATGGCTATACTGGATGTTTGTACTCCGCCGAGGAACAATCTTATATTAAGATTGCTGGGGATGCTTGCTGAGGAATGTCTATACTCTGATGGGGAACGTTGAGATCTTCTGGGGATCCCCAACTTCCTTTAGGCTGGCCGTAGACTAACTCTGCTTGAGGAGAGTATCGCTGACTTACTAGGGGAACAGAGTGCCTTTTCGGGGCTGACGGGAGAGTATTGCTGAAATCTGATCTTATTTTGTGGGGAGTTGAGGTAACTTGGTTACGTTCTTCAGCCGAACCTACCTTGGTACCTTGGTGGACAAAGCAACTAGACTGCTTGGACAATTCTACATTGCCCCTGTTTCTGATGTCACCTATAATCAATCCTTTGTTTCGCATGCAAATATTCATGGTTAGCAATTAATGTCAAATGCATATATCAAAAATGAACATTGGACGTTCTTCGCAAAACAAAACAGAAAAAGGAAAAACAATGGATAATTTGTTTGAAAAGTTGAACTTGTATTGATTTTGAAATTTTCCCGTAAATAGGCGTTTTTGTACAAGAGGCTGACGTCCTAGTAAGAGAACGCCGCCGAGCAAAATAGAGTTTATACAATTTTGTGAAAGGGAAACAAAACAGCTATGTGAAAAATAAACCCACTGGGTTCCAACTCTGCTATCGCCTTTATGTCTTCAAGCGTCTCATCACTTTGTTACTTAGTTGAAGATGAAGCTGATTGATCGATGCCGTCTGAGCCTGATAGTTGATGCCGAATCCTGGATGCAAGGTGATCCAATGAGACATAGTATTACGCTCTATCCCTAACTTTTTCCTGGACCGCCCTTTCGGGTTTTCAGTCCACCGGGATACCCATTTTTGCCCAAGCCGCCTTTTCAGGTTTTCGACTTGCCGGGTGTACAGATTCTTTTATTTTCATCCCTTATTTTTGCCCGAACCCTTTTGGTTTGCCGGGAAGCCCTTATTTTTGCCTAGGTGTGTCAACCTAGCGGGTCTTTAGCTCATGCGTAGTATCTTTTTACTATGTCTGCATTAGCAGGGTGAGGAAGGTCGTCACCATCCATGGTGGTTAAAATCATAGCTCCTCCTGAGAAGATATGTTTAACCACAAATGGCCCTTCGTATGTAGGGGTCAATTTGCCCCTGGGATCACTTTGAGGAAGAATGATGCGCTTGATTACCAGGTCTCCGACTTGATACTCTTGTCGTCTGACCTTCTTGTTAAATGCCCTGATCATCCGTTTTTGGTACGTCTGACCATGACAAATAGCGGTGAGTCTCTTTTCGTCAATTCGGTTTAATTGATCAAGCCGAGTCTGGATCCAGTCGTCTTCGCTCAAACCTGCATCCTTCATTATTCGGAGAGAGGGTATCTGGACTTCAATAGGCAAGACTGCCTCCATGCCATAGACCAAGGAAAAGGGATTTGCCCCTGTTGACGTCTGTGCTGAGGTGCGGTGCCCATGAAGAGCAAACGGTAACATCTCGTGCCAATCCTTGTAGGTCACTGTCATCTTCTGCACAATCTTCTTGATGTTCTTATTCGCTGCTTCGACAGCCCCATTCATCTTCGGCCGATAAGGAGAAGAGTTGTGGTGCTGTATCTTGAATTGCTCGCAGAGCTCAGTGATCATCTTGTTGTTAAGATTGGTACCATTATCCGTAATGATCCTCTCAGGTATACCGTATCGACAGATCAGGTTGTGCCGAGTGAACCGTGCCACGACGCTCTTTGTTACGGTAGCATAGGAAGTTGCTTCAACCCATTTTGTGAAGTAATCAATTGCTACCAGGATGAAGCGATGCCCGTTAGATGCCGTAGGTCGGATCTCACCGATCATATCAATGCCCCACATTGCAAAAGGCCAAGGTTGGGTCAAGACGTTTAGAGGAACCGGAGGAATGTGCACCTTATCAGCAAAGATCTGGCATTTATGACAAGTCCGAGAATGCTGATAACAGTCGGCTTCCATTGTGGACCAGAAATATCCCGCCCGAAGGATTTTCTTTGCCATGGTATGTCCACTGGAATGTGTTCCGAAGGTACCTTCATGTAGCTCTGCCATGATCCTTTCTGCTTCAGTCTTATCCACACAACGCAGTAAGGTTGAATCATGGTTTCGCTTGCAGAGAATACCATTGCTGAGGAAGAATTTTGCCGCAAACCTTCTTAGGAACTTCTTGTCATTGACCGATGCGCCTTCGGGGTATTCTTGAGCTTCAAGGTACCTCTTCACCTCATGATACCAAGGTTTTTCGTTACCTCTTCGGTCTCGAGATCGCAGCAATGTGCAGGTTCATCCAATTTCCAGATAATGATCCCGGGAGCCTCGTTGTCCCATTTGACTTTGAACATAGAATACATCGTAGCCAACGCGTCCGCCAACTGATTCTCTTCCCTCGGGAAGTGTTCAAAAGTTATCTCCTCGAAGTGGGGAAGCAATGTCAGTACATACTCCTTGTAAGGAATAAGATTTGGGTGTTTCGTATCCCACTCGCCTTTGACCTGATTGATCACGAGAGCGGAATCTCCGAAGACACCCAGAAACTTGATCCTTAAGTCAATTGCAGCTTGAAGACCCATGATACATGCCTCATACTCTGCCATGTTGTTGGTGCATTTGAAACATAGTCGGGCGGTGAGCGGAGTATGAGTGCCTTTAGGGGATATGATCACAACGCCGATACCATTACCCAAAGCATTTGAGGCTCCATCAAAGTGCATAGACCATCGGGATCCTTCCTCAGGTCCTTCATCCAGTCCCGGTACTTCACAATTAGTTACTACCATGATATCCTCGTCTGGAAATTCAAAGTTCATCGACTGGTAATCGTCCACTGCCTGGTGTGCCAAATGGTCTGCCAATACACTTCCCTTGATTGCTTTCTGAGTCGTGTACTGGATGTCATATTCCGTCAAGATCATTTGCCATCTTGCTATTCTTCTGGACAGAGCGGGCTTTTCGAATATGTACTTGATTGGATCCATTTTTGAAATCAACAGAGTAGTGTGAGTCAACATATACTGTCTTAGCCGGCGAGCAGCCCATACCAGAGCGCAGCAAGTTTTCTCGAGCAGTGAGTACCGAGTCTCACAGTCGGTAAACTTTTTGCTCAGGTAATATATGGCGTGCTCTTTTCGGCCAGACTCGTCATGCTGCCCCAGCACACACCCCATTGAGTTGTCAAGTACTGTCAAGTATAAGATTAGAGGTCTCCCTTCAGCCGGCGGCATTAGAATGGGTGGTTCTTGGAGATACTCTTTGATCTTTTCGAAAGTGGCCTGACATTCATCGTTCCAACGTACTACTTGATCTTTCTTCAGCAGCTTGAAGATTGGTTCACAGGTAGCAGTTAGATGTGAGATGAATCGGGCAATGTAATTCAAACGTCCTAAAAAGCCTCTGACTTCTTTCTCTGTCTTGGGAGTTGGCATCTCTTGTATGGCTTTCACTTTGGCAGGGTCCACTTGAATACCTTTGTCACTTACGACGAAGCCTAGCAATTTTCCCGATCTCACCCCAAAGGTGCACTTGTTTGGGTTCAACCTCAGCTTGTACAACTTCAGACGGTCAAACAGCTTCCGTAGATGGTCAAGGTGTTCCTCCTCAGTTTGGGACCTTGCAATCATATCGTCGACATACACTTCGATCTCATGGTGGATCATATCATGAAATAAAGCAACCATGGCACGTTGGTAGGTTGCCCCAGCATTTTTCAACCCAAAAGGCATGACCTTGTAGCAAAAGGTGCCCCACTGAGTGACAAAAGTGGTCTTCTCCATGTCTTCAGGAGCCATCTTGATCTGATTATAACCGGAGAAGCCGTCCATGAAGGAGAAAACCTTATGCTGAGCAGTGTTGTCAACCAGGACGTCGATATGAGGCAGAGGGAAATCATCCTTAGGGCTCGCCCTGTTCAAATCCCTGTAATCAACACACATCCGGACCTTACCATCCTTTTTCGGTACTGGAACCACGTTGGCAATCCACTGAGGGTAAGAAGTTACAGCTATAAACCCGGCATCAAATTGTTTCATAACCTCAGCTTTGATTTTCTCGGACATTTTTGGACGCATACGGCGGACCTTCTATTTTACCGGAGGGCAGTCTTCCTTGGTAGGCAGGTGATGAACCACAATGTCGGTATCCAACCCAGGCATGTCTTCGTAAGACCGGGCAAAGATTTCCACATAGTCATGCAGCATCTGAATCAACCGTTGTTTCACACTGAGCTCTATATTGGCACCAATCTTGACTTCCTTTATGTCCGTCTCAGTACCCAGATTTATCGTTTCCACTGGCTCTTCATGTGGCTGAATGGCCCTCTCTTCCTGGAGTAGCAGTCTTGCAAGTTCCCCAGGCACTTCGCAATCATCTTCACCTTCGTCTTCGGCTAAGTTGATCGGATTCTCGAAGTCATAACTGGCAGTAGCAGAGTCGTTACCAGTGAGATCCAGAGTGGATTGGAACCTGTATAAGTGAGTGTGTGTAAATATAGTTGTTTTGCAATATATGATAAAGAAAGAAAAGGAGCACAAGATTTGAAATGCAACAAACGTCCAATGTTTTGATTAATGATATATGAAAATGTCATACAAAAGCCCTCACAAATGGAGCCACGGTGCCCCGGGTAGGACACTGAGCCATAAAAGTTTCAACATATTGTTTGTTACAAATTGAAAACAAAAGAGTTCATTACTGAGTGACAAAAGTAATAGGTGTGAAGTCTTTGGCAGTCCAGTTGCTTGGTCCACTGTTGGTTGTTGGGTAGATCCAACTGTCGAATTCTGATTCCTCCACTTCGTCTCTAATAGCATTCACTCCCGGGTTGGTGATGAACACAGGAGGTCTTCCAATTCTCGCCATACGAACAGCCTTCTTAGCCTCCACAGTGAAACCCAAGCCAAACGTGTCGGTCTTTGGAGTAAAGTCGGGAAGTCGGCCCCATTTTGCACACTCACCCTTCTCAATCACAGCCCGGGCATCCTTTAAGGAAGCCATCTTCAAAGGAGGGTCTTCAATCACAGTTTCCGTTGATGCCAATGTCTGAGGCACCTCTTCAAAGTGCTGGAATGGAGTCTCAATGAATTCCCCATCCATTTCTATGTACCGGAACGAGTTAAGGTGGCTGACCATATATTCTTCTTCTCCCTGAACTGTAACAATCTTTCCTCTGACTGGGTACTTAAGCTTCTGATGTAGTGTGGAGGTCACCACTCCAGCCTTGTGGATCCACGGACGACCCAGCAAACAAGAGTAGGATGGACGGATGTCCATCACATAGAAAGTAGAATCAAAAACTTAAGAACCAACCCTGATTGGGATGTCAACTTCGCCATGTACCATCCTTTTCGAACCGTCAAAGGCTCGGACAACAATGTTACTGGGCTTGAGCTCCAGACCCTCACAATCCAATCTGTCTAGGGTCTTCTTGGGCAATACGTTCAGTGAAGAACCGGTGTCTACCAACACATGGGCAAGAGTAGTGCCCCTGCATTCAATGGAGACATGCAAGGCATCGTTATGGTTCTTTCCTTTAGCAGTCAGATCGGCGTAAGAAAAGCCCAACCCATTATCAGCAGTCAAGTTGGCCACACAATCAGTAAATTGATCAGCAGATGTTTCTTGTGGCACATGGGCCGTCTTCAGGAAGGAGATCAGGGCCTTGACATGGGCCTCTGAACACAACAACAGCGATAGCATAGAAATTTTTTATGGGGTGTTCCCCAACTTCTCAACTAAATTGAAATCACTTTTCTTGATAATCTTGAGGATCTCCTCCATCTCTTGCTGGGAGGCTTCAACAGTGGTTGTCTTCGGTGCCTCCGTCAGGGCAGGCAAATCAGTAGCAATCCCTTTTCCCCGAGCGTCGGATGACTCGGCAGCAGGGGTAGAAACAGGAACTTGATTAGGAAGGGAAACATGCACACTTGCAGGTGTGATGATAAGAGGTTTCTGAACAGCTGGTGGTGCGATATCTGGCGAAAACAACCTACCACTGCGAGTAATTTTGGAAGGCCCGGTGATGTTACTGACACCGGTACTTGTATCAAACTCTTGCTTCACTCCAAGCACATAAACATCTGCCCCATAGTGCCACGGGACAGCTTTGTCGGACGTATAGGGGAGGGGCCCCGGAACAGTGATGATGATAGGAGAAATCTTCTGAGTGGACATGATTTTGACAGGCTTCTTTGAAGGAGCCTTGGGGGGTTTGTTGAAAATAGTGACAATAGAAACTTCTTCGGCAGGGACAGCAGGAACAACAATTTTCTCGAACAAGATTTCTTTGCTACCCATCAGGCTTTGGATACCTGATTTCAGCAAAGGACAACCAAAAGGCGAAACAGCACATAGAAGGCAATCTTCACCACATCCCAGAAATAAACCGGCTAGCAACAGATTCCTTTTGACAGTCAACAACGGGGTAACAATATCTTCCAGAGGCTACATACAAGTCTTCTTCCACAGCATTCACTCCATGCTGGGGCATGGGAGCAGTTACAACATTAGGTCTTTCGGGCGCCTCAAACTGTATTTCTTTAGCATCAATAAGGTCTTGAACCTTATTCCTCAAAGCCCAGCAATTGTCCGTAGTATGCCCCGGGCTATCTGAGTGATAAGCGCAACGGGCGTTGGGGTTGTACTTTGGAGAAGTTGTGTTCACTACCTTCGGAGCTTCCTTGACAGTTACCAGATTGGTTGACAGTAGTTGCGGCAAAATCTGAGACAGGGTCATACTGAGCCGAGTGTATTATCTTTTGGGCCTCTCACCCCTTGGTTGGTTAAACTGCTGAGGAGCAGCAACAGGCTTTGAAATTACCAATGCTTTGACGGCTTGGCGGCGTTCTGGTTTAATTTGTCTTCTGGGACCATAAACAACATTGGCTTCCTTCTTGAAGGGCTTCTTTTCAATACTCGCGGCGGCACCCTTCTGTATCTTCCCCGACTTGATACCAGCTTCTATTCTCTCACCAGTCAAGATCAAATCTGTAAACCCAGCAGAAGAATTACCAATCAGATGGTTAAAGAACGGACCAGACAAGGTCCCTAGGAACATGTCAACAAGTTCACGGTCAATTAGCGATGGCTGCACCCTGCAAGCCAGGTCTCTCCACTTTTGCGCATACTCCTTGAATCCTTCGCCCGTCCCCAGTGACATACCCTGAAGTTGGGTACGCGTAGGAGCGAGGTCAGAATTGTACTGATATTGTTTATAAAATGCGGTGGCCAAGTCTTCCCAGTTTCGGATACTGGCTCCATCCAGCTGATAGAACCATTCGAGTTGAGCCCCCGAAAGGCTATCCTGAAAGAAATGGATCCAAAGGTTCTTGTCTGCAGTGTAAGGTTGGATCTTCCTTACATATGATATGAGATGCATCTTCGGGCAGGATAGCCCGTCATATCTTACAAAAACTGGCACTTTGAACTTCGGGGGGATCACAATTCCAGCAACTAATCCCAAATCTTCGAAATCTAAGCCGGGAACTCTCTGCAGCTCCATAGCTGCCAACCTGTCTTCCAAGCCTTTGTACTTATCATCAGCGGGCGGGTATTGTTGATCAGAGTAGTCTTCGTCCTCTTCAGCCTCCTCTTCTTCAACTTCGGATTCGGAGGGTACCACAGCCGCATTCCCTTTACTGGTTCCCTCTTCAGATGTAGGGGGAAATTCAAGGACTCTTCTGGCTTCACCCTCAAACCTTCTTCTTAGGGTAGCCACCCCGATTCTCTTCTTCTTCTTTTTCACTTGCTCTTTGTTCCCCAGCAGGGCTTTCAGATCTTCCTGACCCTTAGCCAAGGTCATCAGGAGTTGTTGAAACTGTGAATTCTGAGACTGCAAGTCCTTGACCGTCTGTTCGAGATCCATCTTACTGAAATAAATAGCAGAAAGATAAGGAAACCTGGTGTGGAGACCTGCTTATGCGTATGATGAATGATATGCTT
This sequence comes from Vicia faba, assembly GCA_948472305.1. NCBI lineage: Eukaryota > Viridiplantae > Streptophyta > Magnoliopsida > Fabales > Fabaceae > Vicia > Vicia faba. The sequence continues at coordinate 1,565,504,740 of OX451735.1, forward strand.
ATGTATGCCATGCATTCAAGGATTTAGAACATTCAAAATTGTTGCAAACAAAAAGAACGCACGTCATATTAATAAGAAGAAATTTGTCAGTACATAAATTCCCCATGGGCCAAATATTACAAAAACTTCTCAAGGTAAAAAGGCGTTGCGCATCCTCTTTGGTGCGATGTAGGTGTTGAGGGTATCTTCCTCATGGAGTCGGCAGGTAAGCTCCAAAACCTTCTTCTCGCTGGCGTAGAAGCTGGCTTCAAAAGTGTTCCATTCCTCCTTGAGTTGGATCCAACTCTTCTGCATCTCCTCCCACGATGTAGGCATGTCAGGATATAGGATGGTGTAGGGAACCTCTCCTTCCTTAACGGGCTCTTTAATCATAGGGAGAACAGGAGGATAAGGCATCATTAGATTCTGGGCTCGGGTTCGTACCCACTTGAGATAAGGCTCAAGGGGGATGGAGTTCTTGTGCCCCAGTGTCTTGCTGTCAACCTTGTTAGGCATCCTCCAAGCTCTGATGAATCTTTGGCGAAGTCCTTGCGCATCGTTGTCGAAGTCAAAAACTAGGTCAGGAATCAACATGTCGTGAGGGCCATCCCTCCGTGCATATCCAAATTGTCTCAAGGCTAGACAAGGGTTGTAGGTAATGCCCCCTCTAATGCCAAGTAGTGGAACATTAGAGAACTCTCTACAACGATCGACAATGATGACATTTTCTCTGGACCGAGAACACCAATGTACATCAGAGTGAGTAAGGATCATCAACCGTTGTGACCACCTTAAGCCTTGGTCATTCTTCAAGATAGATTGTGGAAGGTGCGAAATAAACCACCTTGCAAGGAAAGGAGTACATCACATGAGAACACCCCTCTTTCTCATTGTTCGTGTGTAAAATGAGTGAAGAATGTCCCCAAGCAATATTGGTATTGGATTTCTGGATAAGAAGATCTTGACGGCGTTGACATCTACAAGCTGGTCAGGATTTGGGAACAAGACCAACCCATAGATAAGGAGTGCCACAATTTATTCAAAGGCTTGTAGGTCCAATGAATTCCAACACTCTTGTGCCTTCTCAAACAAGAATTTTGCTAAGAAGCCTTTGACACCGCTTCTAGTTTCCCAATGCCCCTTGATGTCATATGGTTGTAGGTGTAGTGCTTGAGCAACATCTTCAGGCTTTGGCTCTTTTTTCGTACCGTTGTAGGGTAGTTAATTAAGAATAGGAATTCTCAGAAGTTGATAAAATTCCTCCAAAGTGGGCACCAACTGATAGTCGGGGAAAGTGAAACAGTGGTGAAGGGGGTCAAAGAACTGGAACAACACCTTTACCATGTCCTCTTCAATGCTGGTGTTGACTAGGCTGAGCAGTCTACCATGTCTTTCACTGAAGGGAGAGCTTTCCGGAATTCTTGATGTGAGTTCCTTGAGTTGAGGAGGGATTCTCACAAGGTTGACTTGGATAGTTTTCCTGCGAGGAATTTCCATGACCTACAAAACAAGAACAAAGATGAAGATCCAAACCCTTGAAATGGTTAGTGTATGCATATGATGCTTTATGATGTTCATGATGTATGCACAAACATATGTACAAGCAAATCACACAAAACCCTAGTTTCAGGCTTGCATGGGGTTTCATAGGTAAGTACCCTCTTGAGTGTAGTTGGCTTAAAAACATGTCCTATAAATAGTAACCGGGTTCTAAGGAGCTCAATATCATTGGATTGTTTTCCATGTTCATTGTTTTGGTTTAGCCACTTAACTAGCGACCAAAATATTCCAAGAAAACAACCCTCAATGAGTGTAGTATCGAGTATCTACCAACTTCGGACTGCACCAAAGCCGGTCATCTCACTACCCCTAATGAAAGGCCAAGATGGTCAAGTAAGGTTCTAGGTCATTAGTGCTTAGTGACATCACTCAGCGGCCCCGTGCTCTCCTTGATTGAACTCAAGGGTTACCGGTACTCACAAATATGTCGCACTAATATAGCTATTGCTTCAACCGTGTCGGTATACCCCCTACAGTTTCCACAACGTATTGCTATCTATGAATGTTTCCCCAAATCCGGGTGTAGGATTGTAAACCCAAACAAGAGAGCCAAGATGTAAAGCAATCAAAGCAAACAATTAGTCATGCAAGAGGGTGATCTAAGCCCTAAGGTTACTCCACTTTAAAGTTCTCCCCAGCAGAGTCTCCAGTTCTATGATACGGTGGGAGAACTGACTTGAGGATTTTCGTTTGTTTTCGCAAATGTTTCGGTTGAGCAAGAGTCACCAACGACTTTTTATTTTATCCTAAGGAAAGGTTAAAAAGCACAGCAAAAACCTTTGAGATGTTTTCTTGGGTTCGGGGAGTAGATTATAGAAAGGGAAGGTATTAGCACCCTTTATATCCATGGTTATCCATGGGCTCTTAGTTACTTGCTTAGATCAACTTGCCTTGATTTTCAATTATTTGAAATGGTGCTTTGTATGTGTGGTTTTGAAAATGTTTTGAAAAGAGGCCAATGCGGTGGCAACCTTTGTAATGATCCATGTTGGGATGTATACAAAGGTGTATGTCTTTTGAAAAGTTTTCAATGTTTTTGAAAGTTGTTTTGAAAATGTGTTGTGATGTGTGGTTTTGAAAAAATAGGCAAGTGTTTTTGTTTTGCAAGTTGGCAAGCAACCAAGAGTTATCTACCCTAAATTTCTCAAAGATCTTTGCTATGTTTTAACCCTTTTAACAATTTTGTTTCACCATTGTATTTGGTGGACAATCTTGTGTTAGGATGTGAACGGGACGGGCGCGGGTCATCGTTTAGACCATGATTGCAATAGTGCCAAGTGTCTTTGGGCAATTTTTCCTTTAAGGGACTTGATCATTTTTAGGCAACTTTCGAAAGCGTCATCGAGGGACTATGATCATTTGATTTGTTTTGTTTTTGCCAAAGACCCCTAACATGCAACATGGCCCATTATTGAAGGCAACAAGTGGAGTAACCCTAAGGGGTGCAAGTGTGATTGGTGTTTGTTCATTTTCATGCTTTTATCTTGGAATTAGGTCAAGCTATTTGTTTTGGTTGATTTTTGCATACAAACCCTAAGTCTATCATGGTATAATTAGAAAGCTTTAAAGTGCGAAATTTAAAGGTCCTAAGTTATTACAACACAAATATGGGATGGGGGGTACAAATGTTCAAATGGGGATATTTTAGCAAGAAATTAAAACCTAAACTATTACATCCAAATTGAATTATACAAATTATTTAATTGTACAATAATTAAATAAAATATAATAAATATGCAAGATGCAAAAAAATGATTTTTTTTGTATGTATGTGAAAAGTGTTTTTTATGTGTCAAATAAACAAAAATAAAAAAAAGGTTAATCTTGGATATTTTTTTAAGTTTAGGGTAAAACCCTAATTTTGCTAAATAAAATGTATTAATTATTTAATGTATGCAATATTTATTAATTATGTGCAAAAAATAAATAAAAAGAAAGTATATTTGTAAAAAGGGGATTTTTGAGGTTAAATATTAATAAAATGAAAAATGTATTATTTTTGTATTTTTAACCTAAATATACTAATAAATATATAAGTATTTATAATATTTACTAAATATATTAAATATGTACAAAAAATAAAATATTTAATATTTACAAAAAAAGTACATTTTTTATAAAATGTTTTTAAAAGATAAAGTAAAATAAAATCAGAAAATAAAATGTATTTTGGATTATTTTGGTATTTTGAATAAAAAGGATATTATGTTTATTTATGTACAAAATTCAAATAAAACAAGCAAAAATCCAAATAAAATGCATAAATGGTTGAAAAAATATTTTTTATATTTTTTATGTTTTGTCAAAAAATATCAAGTCAGAATAAAAAAGAAAAAGTCAAAAAATGATAAAAATAAACATAATGGGCCAAGGGGGTGCAAGTGTGGAAAAGTGGTGCAAAAAGGAAAACAAACTCAGGCCCAGCCCAAAGACTTTGTCTTCAACCTCTGGACGTTCAAACAGAGCAAACGCGTGCTTCCTGCTATCTCATGATTCCTGGACTTTCAAGCAAAACTCATAACACCAAAAATGTAGAGCATCATGTCACGAGTTCATACATATAAAAAACTTGATCTAACTCTCAGAAATGAGAGAGAATTTCTTCTCCCCCAATTTTTGACCTAAGTTTTTGTCAATGTTCAGGTCTTAAATTCTCTCAGCATATGCAATATAAATGGAAAGTGAGGATATGGGTGGCTTCAGTGACATGAGTATGACATTTTTCATTCATAAATCTAAACCTAACTCTTCCTAGATTGAGAGATAGAAGTCCATGAACTTACCTATTCAGCTTGGATCGTGTATGACAATGGAGGCACTTTCAGGGCAATGTGAGGACTTGTATAGCTTGCTTGAGGTCCAGGGATGCTATTCCAATGCTTGGTGTGCTTTGAACCTTGCTATATCAAGCTACAGAAGTCAACCTGCAAGAGAGAAAAGTGAAAATGGAAAATGCTGTTAGGGATGTTACAGTTCGTGTCCAATGCTTGGGATAGCTTCAGTGGGTGGTATGGAACATGTTTGAACTCCCTTTGGCCAAAGCGCACGAGTGGAAAGGTTTATAGAAGTCCAACTGCAGAAGGGACTCTGTTTTCTGCAGTAGGATGGTGTTTTGATGAATGATGAAGTTTGGGAGGTGGTTAGCTCGTGCCTTAGCTTAGGTTTGTTATTTGGAATGTGTTTAACAAGTTTACTTTGGCTTCTCTTGGCAGAAATGTGAGATGATGTTGGTTATGCAAGGTTTCTTCTAACTTAAGCAAAAATTGTCAACCTAGTTTCTAGACTTATGCAGGCCCCCTAAACATGCTGCCTCAATCCCTCTTGATCAGTGTGTTATGTCCATGAATCCTGTGTCCAAAGATATGGCCTTGTACTTCTTGATTTGCAAACTTGACATAAAGTGTAACTTTTCAAAAATGGATAACTTGCTTTTTCTAATTAAGGCTTAATTCTTTATACAATGACCAAATGCACAAAATAATGCCTTGGCATAATGGATTGGCATTTAATTATTGAGTAAGAAAAGGATTAGAGGCCTGTAACTAGCTTTCTCATGCTGATTTGAAAAATTGCACAAGTTATGAACATGGAAATGGCTCATGAACAAAGTGACTTTTGCCCATATTGCCAAATTCGATTCTCCCTAACCACAAGGGTGTTTGATGAGTTCTTGTACATTTTGGAATGCTTGGAATGTGTACTATAATCCATCTTTGTAATGTAAGTTGAGATTCCAAGTGGAAGCATGTGAAAAGTGGCCATGAAGTTAGGCAAAAATCCTGCCTAAAATAGGTCAAAATTTTTCTAAGTTAAAAAATGTTTTGCACCATTGTTCTAAAAATCATAACTTGAGCTACAAGCTTCTTTTGAGGAAACTTTGTGAATAAAAGTTGTAAATTTTGCAATGGAATACAACTTTCATGTTTTGAGTTTTCCTTGAATCCAAATGTATCTTTATGAAACAATGGGACAAAGTTAGGAAAAAATTAGGGATTTTCATAACTTAGAAAAATTCTAAGTTATGAAAGTTCTTCATTTCAAACCCTAATTTGTGATTTTTGATTTCTTGGTGAACAAGTTTCATGATTTGACATGTTTTGATGAAAAATGAATCTTGACATTTGATTTTGACCAAAAAGTCAAAGTTTGACTTTTCAATATACAGTCAAATATTGATCAATTGACTGGAAAATTCATCTGTCAATCTTGTGCATTTGGGATCTTTTGAACTTGTTGAACATGTCAAGAATGGGGTCCTTGAGTCCATATGTGAGCTTGGTTTGCCATTGGCTAGGTCAAACAGTCAAAAATTGCCTTTGTGCAGTCAAAACCCTAAAAATGACCATTTTGCCCTTTTGGTGATCTGATCAAATTTCTTGTGGAGTTGTGATCCAAACTTGACCAAATGGTTCATATGAGTTCATAATGTTGATGTGGGTCAAATTTCATGAGGTTTGACTGTCAATTGACCACAGTTGACTTTTTCCCCAATACAGTTGATTTCTAGGTCAACTGTCGAATTGACTGGGCAAAGATTGGAATCAAGGCTTGAAACTTGGTATGGATAACTTGTGAGTCTAATAAGAAGCATGGAAGTCACTTTGGGCCTTTTGGGTCAAGACATCTTTGTGCAAACACAAACCCTAATTTGGGTCAACAGTGCAAGGAGGAGTCTTGAGCAGAGCAAACCCTAACTTGATCTTGAGCTCAAAATTGTTGAGGAAATGGGAGGGCAAATTTTAGGGTACAACAGCCTACATTGCACCAAAGAGGATGCGCTCCTGGGAGACCTAATTTTATTTTTTTTCTTTAAGTTTTGTTTTGTTGTAAGCCTAAAGGCACCCTTTGTAACAATTCAAACTTATTAATACAATTAACGTGTCTTTCTTTTGGTTAAACAAATTTGAGCCTTTAAGAGTCCTTGAAATAATTGCATACACATATCATCTATGACATTGCATAAACAGGTTTCATAATAGGTTTCTCATCTTCTACGTTGTTTATTTCAGCAATAATGTCTTCTGAATAAAGAATCAAGGACCTCCAGGCACAAAATGCCCAATTTCAGCAAATGTTCGTAGCCTTGGCTAAGGGGCAGGAAGATCTGAAGGCCCTTATTCTGAAAGAGAAGAAGAAGAAGAAGACCGCTGGTGTCCTGAATCTGGGCAGAATATTCAAGGGAACGTTGAAGAAACCGGTTGATTTGACCTCCTCGTCCAAAGAAGGGGAGAATCAAGAAGGAGAGACAAGGGAGGAGAACCTTAGCCCTGAGATTTCTGATAATGACACAGATTAAAATAATGAACAATATCCTCCTGTTGAGGATATATATAAACAGTTAGAGGATCGTCTGAGCGCAATGGAGATCCAAAGAATACCAGGGTTGGATTTTGAAGAGCTGGGTTTGGTATCTGGGATAGTCATCCCGCAAAAGTTCAAGGCTCTGGTATTTGTGAAGTATGATGGGGTGTCGTGTCCCAAGCTTCATCTCCGTTCCTATGTGAGGAAGATCCAGCCTCACACTGTTGATAGGAACTTGTGGGTCCATTTCTTTCAGGACAGTCTGTCCGGGACTCGGCTTGAGTGGTTCTATCAGCTGGAGGGAACCAATGTCCACAACTGGGAAGATTTGGCTGCTTCTTTTACAAGAATTATCAATATAACGCTGACCTTTCACCTACCCGTACTCAACTCCAGAGTATGTCCATGGGTGCAAGCAAAGGGTTCAAGGATTATGCGCAGAAATTGAGAGATTTGGCAGGGAGAGTCCAACCCCCTTTATCTGATAGGGAGTTGGTCAACATGTTTCTTGGTACACTGTCTGGTCCATTCTTTAATCACTTAATTGGTATCTCCTCAGCCGATTTCCCCGAGCTGATATTGACTGGAGAAAGGGTAGAAGTTGGGATCCGGAGTGGCAATATCCATAAAGACACCTCATCAAGTACAGTGAGGAAGCCATTCATGGGTAAGAAGGAGATCAGTTCCATTTATAACTCAAGAAGTCAGAGCTGAGCTGAGCGCCGTCCAACGGTAGGGGCTGTGATGATACCTAGGCCTATGGCTACTCAACAACAAAATAATAAACAAAAGGTAGAAAGACCGCAAAGGCAGTTCACCCAGATTAATATGACGTCGACTGAGGTTTTACCCCATCTATTAAAATCTAACTTGGAAACCTTAAAGGAGGCTCCCAAGAATCCTAACACCACATCTCCTCGGTACAATCCAAACGCTTGGTGTGCTTACCATTCTGAGCACCCATGCCACAATACAAATTACTGTTGGGCTTTGAGAAACATGATACAAGATCTAATCAAATCCAAGGAGATTGAGTTTGATTCTCCAGAGAAACCTAATGTCATAATTGCTCCCATTCCCAAGCATAAATGTGGTGTTAATGCCATTGATACTAATCTGTTTGTTACTTTTGTTGATGAAGTTTCCACTCCTCTCATGACTGTAAAGAAGAATTTGTTTCTAGCCGGTTTATTTCGGGTTGTGGTGAAGGATGCCACACGAGTTTATCTATGCTTTCTGGTTGTTATTTGCTGAAAGCAGGTGTTCAACGCCTGATGGATAGCAGAGAGATTTTGTTTGAAAAGACTTCGATTTCGACTGTCCTACATGAAGATGTTGCTATCATAACCATTTCCACCAATCCTTCCAAGATCTCCTCTAAAAGACCTGTTAGGATTACACCTGCTCCAAGAATTGCTCCGTTGATAATCATTTTTCCTGGTCCTGTACCGTACTCCTCGAACAAAGTTGTCCCTTGGAATTATGGTACCGGCGTTTACTATCATGGCGTTAAACAGGATTTGAAGATTTAAGAGGCTGATCTCGATATCAGTAAGATTGTCGGGACCAGCAAAGTTACCCGAAGTGGAAGGGTTTTCTCTCCTGAGATCTCCCCGAAGACTGTTTCTAAGCCTGTTGTTATTCCATCTGTTGTTCCTGCTAGTACTTCTGATACTACTCCCATTCTTACTCCAGTTGTTACCCCTACCGATAAGTCATCTAGGACTCGGGGAAAAGAAGCTATAGGGGAGCCTGCTCGGACGGAGGCACCTAGAAAAGTTGTTTTGTAATCCTCTAAGCAAGAAATGGAGGAAATTTTAAAAATAATCAAGAAGAGCGACTATAACGTGGTCGAGCAGCTGGGGCAGACTCCTTCAAAGATATCAATGTTGTCTCTGTTGTTGTGTTCCTAAGCCCATGCAAAGGCTTTGATTGCATTTCTCAAGATGGCGCATGTACCGCAAGAAACCTCTGTTGGCCAATTCAAGGACTGTGTGGCCAGTTTGACTGCTGACAATGGGTTGGGTTTTTCAGATGTCGATTTGACTCCAAAAGGGAGAAAGCATATATCAACCGAATGCAGGGGCACTACTATGGCTCGTGTTCTAGTGGACATTGTATCGTCACTGAATGTTCTGTCTAAGAAAGCTCTTGATAGGCTAGATTGTGAAGGCTTGACCTTAAAGCCCAGTAACATTATGGTGAGGGCGTTCGACGGGTCAAAAAGAATGGTGCACGGGGATGTGGAAATCCTTGTCAAAGTGGGTTCCCATACCTTTGAATCCACCTTCTACGTGATGGATATCAGCCCATTATACTCTTGTTTGTTGGGTCTCCCTTGGATCCGTGAAGATGGGGTCGTTACTTCTACGCTACACCAAATGCTAAAGTATCCAATCAAGGGGAAGATTGTCACTGTGCATGGCGAATAGGAGTATATGATAAGCCACCTGGACTCTTTCAGGTATGTGGAGATGGACGGGGAATTCAAAGAGACCCTTGTCAAAACTTTGAAGAGGTTCCCCAGATTATGGCATCAAACGAGACCATCACTAGTGCGCCGAAGATCACCAAATCTCCTTTGAAGACGGCTTCTCTCAAGGACGCCAGAGTGGTAGTTGAAGATGGTGGGTATACCATTTGGGGATAGCTCCCTGATTTTCCTCATAAAACTGACAAACTTGGTTTGGGCTTTAATTCAGGAGCTCAAAGGGTGGTTCGACGTGCTCGGGCTGGAGGACCTCCCCTACGCATCAGCAATCATGGGGTTAATGCTATAGAAGACAATGATGAGGATTCTGATATTGACAGCTGGATCTACCCTACTACTAACGGTGGACCTAGTAACTGGACGGCCAAAGATTTTGTGCCAATTTATTTTGTTCAGCAGTAATTGTCTTACTTGTTTTTCGAATTAGTAATAAAAAATACAAACTCTACGGCCTTGTGCCTTACCCGAGGCACAATGGTTTATTTGTGAGGGTTATTATATGTCATTTTCATATATCATCAATAAAACATTGGACGTTTCTTGCATACAAATTTTGCGCTCTCTGTTTTTCTTTTTCTGCTTTTTCACTTTATCAATACATCTATGCTCTTACACACACTCACATATCAAACTACAGATCCATATCCACTATGGATCCCATTGATAACAGTTCTGCTATTTTCATTTATAACTTCGAAAATCCGATCAACCAAGCCGAGGACAAAGGTGACAAAGATTGTGAGGTGCCTGGAGAGCTTGCTAGGCTATTACAACAGGAAAATAGGGCTATACCGCCTCATGAAGAGCCAGTTGAGACGATAAACTTGGGCACGGAGGTAGACAGAAAGGAAGTCAAGATCGACGCAAATCTGGCGACTAAAGTCAAACAGCTGCTGATACAGATGTTGCATGACTATGTGGAGATATTCGCCTGGTCATATGAAGACATGCCTGGTTTAGACACTGATATTGTGGTACATCGTCTGCCGACTAAAGAAGATTGTCCTCCGGTTAAGCAAAAAGTCTGTCGTATGCGCCCTGAAATGTCAGAGAAAATCAAAGCAGAGGTTATGAAACAGTTCAACGCTGGATTCCTAGTTGTCACCTCCTATCTGCAGTGGGTTGCTAATGTTGTTCTGGTACCAAAGAAAGACGGCAAGATATGGATGTGTGTGGATTATAGAGACCTGAACAGGGCAAGCCCCAAGGATGACTTCCCACTTCCCCACATCGATATTCTGGTTGACAACACCGCACAACACAAGATCTTTTCCTTCATGGATGGTTTCTCTGGGTACAATCAGATCATGATGGCTCCCGAAGACATGGAGAAGACAACCTTCGTCATGCAGTGGGGCACTTTCTGCTACAAGGTGATGCCTTTTGGGATGAAGAATACTGGGGAAACTTATCTGCGAGCCATGATAGCGTTGTTCCATGATATGATCCACCATGAGATAGAGGTTTATGTTGATGACATGATAGCCAAGTCCCGAACCGAGGAAGAACACATTGATCATCTATAAAAGTTATTTGACAGGTTGAAGACGTATAAGTTGAGGTTGAATCTGAACAAGTGCACCTTCGGGGTAAGATCTGGTAAACTACTGGGGTTCATCGTCAGTGATAAAGGTATTCAGGTAGACCCTGCAAAGGTGAAGGAAATACAAGATTTGTCGGCTCCCGTACTGAGAAGGAGGTTAGAGGTTTCTTGGGATGCATAAATTATATTGTCAGGTTCATTTCACATTTGTCTGCTACTTGTAAGCCAATCTTCAAGCTCCTAAAGAAAGATCAAGTGGTAAAATGGAATGACGAATGCCAGACTGCTTTCGAAAGAATAAAGGAATACCTTCAAGCACTACCAATTCTGATGCCTCCGATTGAAGGAAGACCTTTGATATTGTACTTAATAGTGCTAGACAATTTAATGAGGTGTGTGCTGGGGCAGCATGACAAGTATGGTCGAAAAGAGCATGCAATATACTACCTTAGCAAAAAGTTTACCGATTGTGAGACAAGATACTCACTGCTCGAGAAAACTTGCTGCACTTTGGCATGGGATGCTCGCCGACTAAGACAGTATATTTTGACCCACACTACTTTGTTGATATCTAAGATGGATCCGATCAAATACATCTTCGAAAAGCCCGCTCTCTCCGGAAGAATAGCAAGATGGAAAAATATCCTAACTGAATATGATATCCAATATACAACCCAGAAAGCAACTAAAGGAAGTGTATTGGCTTATCATTTGCCTCATCGGGCCGTGGATGACTACCAGTCCATGAATTTTGAATTCCCGGATGAGAATATTATGCTAGTGGCAGACTACGAAGAACCTGGACCAGATGAAGGACCTGAAAAAGGATCCCGATGGACTATGGTTTTTGACGGAGATTTGAACGCATTAGGCAATGGCGTTGGCGCTGTAATCATATCTCTTGAGGGCTGTCATACTCCTTTCACCGCCCGACTATGCTTCAACTGTACTAATAACATGGCGGAGTATGAAGCCTGCATCATGGGTCTCAAAGCTGCTATCGGCCTAAGGATCAAATTCTTGAGCATCTTCGGGGATTCAGCCTTAGTGATAAGTCAGATTAAAGGAGAATGGGACACGAAGCACCCAAATCTCATTCCATACAAGGAACATGTACTGACATTGCTCCCATACTTTGAGGAGGTAAACTTTGAACACTTCCCACGGGAGGAGAATCAGTTAGTGGACGCGCTAGCTACCATGTCTTCTATGTTCAAGGTCAGGTGGGACAATGAAGCTCCGCGAATCACCATTAGAGGTTGGATGGACCAGTATACTGCTGTGAAATTGATACTGAAGAGGTAGCAGATAAACCTTGGTTTCATGATGTAAAAAGGTATCTTGAGGCTCAAGAGTATCCCGAGGGGGCATCTGTCAACGACAAAAAGTTTCTGAGAAGGTTCGCCGCAAAATTCTTCCTCAGTAATGGAATACTCTACAAGCGTAACCATGACTCTACCTTACTGCGGTGTATAGACAAGAGCGAAGCAGAGAGGATTATGACAGATCTACATGAAAGTAACTTCGGAACCCATTCAAGTGGACATACCACGACTAAGAAGATCCTACGGGCAGGATACTATTGGTCCACTTTAGAAGCAGATTGTTATCAGCACTCCCGAACTTGTCATAAATGCCAGATCTATGCTGATAAGGTACATGTGCCTCTGGTTCCCTTAAATGTCTTGACGAATCCTTAGCCCTTTGCAATGTGGGGCATCGACGTGATCGGAAAGATTAGACCTACCGCTTCCAATGGGCATCGCTTCATCCTGGTGGCCATTGATTACTTCACGAAGTAGGTTAAAGCTGCCTCCTTTGCTACTGTTACCAAGAATGTTGTGGCGCAGTTTATCAAGCATAACATAATCTGTCGTTACGGTGTTCCAGAGAGAATCATCACTGACAATGGTACGAATCTCAATAACACGATGATCACCAAACTTTGTAAGCAATTCAGAATACAACATCATAACTCTTCTCCCTAACGACCAAAGATGAATGGTGTTATCGAAGCGGCTAACAAGAACATAAAAAAGATCATACAGAAGATGACAGTGACATACAAAGACTGGCATGAGATGTTACCATTTGCTCTTCATGGGTACCGTACCTCAGCATGAACGGAAATAGGGGAAACACCTTACTCTCTGGTATATGGCATGGAGGTTGTCCTACCTATTGAGGTCCACATCCCTTTTCTAAGGATCCTGAAGGATTCAGGTTTGAACGAAGACGACTGGATCCAAACTCGACTTGATCAATTGAATCTGATTGATGAGAAGAGACTTACTGTTGTCTGTCATGGTCAAATGTATCAAAAACGGATGATCAAGGATTTCAACAAAAAAGTCAGACGCCAAGAATATCAAGTCGGGGATCTAGTAATCAAGCGCATCATACTTCCGTAAGGTGATCCCAGGGGAAAATGGCCTCCCACATACGAAGGGCCATTTGTGATTAAAAACATTTTCTCGGGTGGAGCCATGATTCTAACTACCATGGACGGTGACGACCTTTCGCACCCTGTCAATATGGACATAGTGAAAAGATACTACGCATGATTAAATACCCGCTAGGTTGACTTGCCTAGGAAAAAATAAGGGCCTCCCGGAAAACCAAAAGGGTTTGGGCAAAAATAAGGGATGAAAATGAAAATTTTGTACACCCGACAAGTCGAAAACCTAAAAAGGTGGCTTGCGAAAAAAAAGGGTATCCCGGTGGACTGAAAACCCGAAAGGGCGGTCCAGGAAAAAGTTAGGGATTTAAAGAGTATCACTATGTCCCATTAGACCACCTTGCAACCAGACCTAAGTATCAACTGTCAAGCTCGAACGACACCGATCAATCTAATCAGCTTCGGACAAGCAGTAAAGTGATGAGACGCTCGAAGACATAGCAACAATAGCAGAATTGAAACTTAATGGGATTATTGCACATAGTCGTTTTATTTTTGTTATACACAATATTGTATAGCTTTCACTTTCACGGCGGTGTTCTCTTACTAGAGCGTCAGCTTCCTTGTACAAAAAACGCCTGTTATAGGCCAATTTCGAAAATTAATATAAGTCATTTTTACAAAACCATTTGTTTTTCTTTTTCTATTTTGTTTTGCAAAAAACGTCCAATGATTTATTCTTGACATATGCATTTGAATATAATTGTTATTCACAAATATCTGCATAGGAAACAGAAAGATAATTGCTCGTAACTTAAGAAACAGGGGCAAAAAAATCATGTCAAGCTCGATAGTTACTCTGTTCAGTAGGTACAGGGGCAGAGATAGCTTTGGAACGAAGTCACCATTACGTGTGCCCCAGTGACATCTACACTTCCCACAGAGTAGCGGTAATCAAAGCGTTGATATCAGTTTCCCTAAACAAGAGTTATTATCCCCATCCAAATTCCTTGAGAGAGCCGACATCTATGATCCCCAGCCAAATTTTATAGTCGCGAGCGGTTCATAAATTGGTCTTCCAAGAAGAGTTTATTTCTCTGAACGCAGAAGCTCACCCCCCAATAGAGCTTATTACTTCAGCTATGGAAGTTCACCTTCCAACAAAGTTATTCCCCGCAGAGTTATTCTCAAGAAGAGTCTCGCCGGTAGAATATCTGTAAACAAGGAACAAATCCCCAGCATAGTCATCTCCGATTCACCATACCCAACGGAAATGAAGGGTTCAACATCCTATTGCTCTCCAGCAGCAGTCTGAGATTTATTTTCCCAGACTAAAATTACCGCAAGAGCATCTCATATTCATACATCGTGGTATACACATACATATTGCATACAGCATAATCTCATTTATTTTGATAACATCATCACGCAATGTATTTCATGCATCACATATAATTAATCTTGTACCTTTTCAAGAAAGATGGTTATCATCAACAATTCCAACAATTCAGGATTAAATCCATGAAGTTATACATGTTACATCTGCAGACAACTAATGGAAAATCAGTTCCCGAAACCAAACGGATCAACTAACCTACGTGATCAGATGAACTAACCCTACTATCCAGGTTCCTTCCCATAAGCCCTACTATCTAGGCTTTCATCTCAAAGTAACCCTATTATCCAGGTTCCTTCCTATAAGCTCTACTATCCAGGTTTTCACCTCGATGTAACCCCTACGACCCAGGTTCCTTCTCACAGCCCTACTATCTAGGACTTCACCTCAAAGTAACCCTACGACTCAGGTTCTTTCTCATAGCCCTACTATCCAGGATTTCATTTCGAAGTAACTCTATGACCCAGGTTCTTTTTCATAGCCCTACTATCCAGGCTTTCATTTCGAAGCAACCCTACTATCCAAGTTCCTTCTCACAACCCTACTACCTAGGCTTTCATTTTGAAGCAACCCTATTATCCAGGTTCCTTCTGTTTTATCTGCAGTCAATAGTTTACAACATTGTAAGACCTGAACCCGACCAGATACAGTCGATTTCACATTTCCCCAGTAAGTCGTTGTGCAGCCTGGACCCTGACCAGACATGCAGTTTACTTCCACCTCCTTAATCAAGAGTTAATTTCTCAGTAGAGTAGCGGACAACTGAAGCTCCTAGCCTCTATTTCCCAAGACATAAATCAACATTCACCGGTGAAGTTCTCCTCAACGGCAGTTACAGGAATTCTCGCAAAGGAATCTCTTATGTGACCGATATCTTTTCTGGATGGCATCTTTAAGCCCATCTTTGACGACTCTCCCTCGCCTTCCAAATGGCATTTGTAAGCCCATTCCTGATATTATTGACTGACACTCACCTCATGCGAGTGCAAATTTCTGGGCACTCTAGTGTTCAATCATCTTCCACCTTCAGATCAAGAAAGGCAAACAAACCAATCAACATCCTCAGGTTTAAGAATATTGAACAGGGGCAGGTGTTGTACCCCAAAATTTGACCTCTCATTTCTTAAAGGATCATCCTGGACCCTTAGGTTTTCTCCTATTAAGTTTCAAGTCTTGAATTACAACTTTCCAAGAAAAATCATCCGCGAGGGCAAAGTGGTCAAAAGCACACTAAAAAGTCAAAATTTGACTTTTGGATCAAAAATCAAGTTTCAACAATTATATTTCACCAAGGCATGAAATTTGTTCATCAAAAATCAGGAATCAGAAATTACTTTGAAAAAAATCAAATTTCTAAACATTTAGAAAAATTTCTAAGTGTTAAGAGAATATGATACTTCAGAACTTCTGGGCCAGCCTTCACGCAAGTGCAAACATAATTTGCAAACATGGTTCAGAACATGACTCATCAATCAGAACGTATGGAAACTATGTCCTTCAATTAGAGCGTGACTCTTCAGCATATGGAGGCTATATTCTATGCTTTAATCAGAGCCTCACCCTTCGAATCTCACTCTGGTCTTCTGCGATCAGAACATCACCATATCCCAAAACCTCGTTTGAGAAACCTGCTGCACTGCTGTAGTACAGTCCTGCCACTAGCTGCCACAACACTCCAAGGTGCTGCTGATCTAGTCCACGCCTGCGTTTTTCTCAAACCCCATAATTGCACCAAATTAGCATGCAAAGACTGTGTTTAAAAAGAAATGGAACAGTATACCAAAAAGGTTAAAAAATCCCCTTTGTTTTCCCCCCCAAAACCACAGCAAACCCATCTATAAATAAGTTGCTCCATCACACATTCAAGGGGCTAGCTTTTGGAGAGAGAGAGAGAGAGAGAGAGAGAGAGAGAGAGAGAGAGAATTATTAAAGAGAGAAAAGAAAACAGTAAAACCTTCGTGAACCCTGAATTCCTAAACAAAACTAAAACCTTTGTTCTTCCCTTTGAATCAAAGGACTTATCATTTTCTCTTCCGTTGTTCTTGCTGACTCCAGAACATCTGAAGGCACCAGCTCAAGTCTCAAAAACACGTTCCAAGTTTAAGGTAAGTCTTTCTGACTTTGAATATTTTCATTCAGAACATCATTAAATATGTAAATATCATAGTATTGATGTTGTCCATATCATTGCATAAGTGAAAAAACTGTGGATAAGAACTTCTTGAATAAAGCTAGGCTCAGAATTAGGATTAGAACTTCTATGAACTATTGTGCTTTTATCTTACTGATTTGCTATTGTTAAGATCTGAATAAATTACTGATGTGCTGATTAATATGAGGAAAGAGTTTAAATGTAACACAGAACTTCTGAGTTCTCCTCACCATTTTAACACACACAGAACTTCTGATTTTCACTCGCTGTTAACACACATGAACTTCTGGTTTTCACTCACTATTTTAACACCCAGAACTTCTAATTTTTACTCGCTGTTAACACACACTGAACTTCTAATTTTCACTCACTGTTTTAACACCCAGAACTTCTGATTTTCACTCGCTGTTAACATACACTGGACTTCTGATGTTCACTCACATTCTTAGCACATACTGAACTTCTGAGTTCTCCTCACTATTTTAATACACATAACTTCTAATACTTTCTCACTGTTCTAATACTCAAAAGTTCAGCATGTAGCTACCCAGAAATTCTGTATTTTCCCTCTAACGTTTGTTGCAGGATCTCAGAGTGTATCAATCCAGAACTTCTGATTTCCTCTGACGTTTCTTTTTGAACCACAGCGCGCCCGGTATCAGAACTTCTTATCCCCTTTGTTTTTCTTTCAGCAGCATGCAAATGCTACCTCTCATTATTTCCCTTTTTATCATTTTCAATATTAATACCCTTTTTATTAATATAAAAAATACATAAAAATATTTTATCTTCATTAATTTATTTCCTTTTCTTAATTCATTAAAGACAAAAAAACCATTTTCTAAACAAGTCATTTTTCTTCCTTGCATTGTACATTTCAATATGGTTGTAATAGTTAATTAGGATTTAAATTCTTGCAACCCCCATTTGTAAATTTGTACCCCTGCCCCTAAATGATGTAATAGCGTAGGACCTTTACATTTCTGCAATTTATTGCTTTAAAATATAAATGCTAGTAATTAGAGTGTGTATGACAAGACATGAAATCAATAAATAGATAGCCCTAATCAAGACTAAATACATGTAAATCAAACACACTTGCACACTAGCACTCTTAGGATAATCCCATTTTGTTGCCTATCGGAAAATAGTCATGTCCCTCGAATATGGGCGTTTTAGCAAAGACCCTCAATAAAAGATCGTAGTCCCTCGATGACCCTCAATGATGCCTTCGGTAAATGATCTAGTCCCTAAAAAGACATTGCTAAAATGTCTCATAAGTTTCCTTCTATGACTATGCAAAAACGTCTCATGCATGTCCCTTCACATCCAACAATGGGGCTTCTTACCAAAACAATGGTAAGATAGCAACATCTAAAGGAGGAGGAAAAGAACATCTAAGACCTTTTGAATAGGTAGATTCGCTCCAAGTTGCTCGCTTGCTCACAACAAAAACAATTTATACACCAACACTCTCATATTGAAACATTTTCAAAAGACAAACACTTTGTACGCATTCTTATAGAAGTGAGAACCATTACAAAACACCTTTTCAAAATCACTTTCAAAAAACACATTCCACAAACATCTCTTTGAACTATTTTCAAAACAACACTTTGTACGCGTTCTTATAGAAATAAGAACCATTACAAAGACATTTTCAAAATACTTTAAAAAACCACACCACAAGCACATTCAAACAAAAGCAAGTGATCTAGCAAGCAACTAAGAGCATGTAGATAACTACGGATGAAAAGGGTGCTAATACCTTCCCTTTTCATAATTTATCCCCCGAACTCAAGAAAACATCTCTAAAGGTCTTTCATGTTCTTTTCAGCCTTTCCTTTTGGATAAAATAAAAGTCGGTGGCGACTCTTACTATCCGCACAATTGCTATCAAATGCAAAACAACCAAGTCAGTTCTCCCACCGTATCACACATAGACTCTTTCCAACATATTTTCTAGTTGAAGTCGGGCATAGAAGTCTATGGCTCAGATTAAATTGAGCGTAGATTTATTCTGATACTTCCTCCAGTTGAAGTTGGGCGTAGATATCTTCTGGCTCATAATAAATCGAGCGTAGATTTATTATGATACTTCTCCCAGTTGAAGATGGGTGTAGACATCTTCTGGCTCAGATTAAATCGAGCATAGATTTATTCTGATACATCTTCCAGATGAAGACGGGCGTAGACATCTTCTGGCTCAGATTAAATCGAGTGTAGATTTTGTTAGAACAATGTTTGAATCTACTACCCTATATTTAAGTTTTGATGATAACAAAGTGAAAAGATATAGTATTCATAAGTTTCATGTTTGAACTATCTGCTGCCTAAAATTATTATGTTCTGACTTGCAGATACTCTGATTGACATAAGCAAGATCACGTTTATTCAGCATCAGAATTTGATTTCATACACCAGCATCAGAAGTTGCTACATCAGAACGTCAAGATCAGATGATCAACTCACGTACATGCTGAAGCCTGATGAACAAGACTGCGCTCAAACACTCTGATACAGAAACACAACAGTTCATCAGCAGCGAAGCAGAATCAGAATGAGCCAAGCCAGAACGTGCACTGAAGAAGCAACGGTACTGTGCATTGAACGCTAATAAATTCCAACGGCCTCATTCCAGACAAGATCTGCTCAAAAAGGAAAGCTTGTTATTAGCATTGAATCAAGAATATTGCATTCAACGTTCATCTTCTCAAGTGCTATATAAACAAGGCTTTGAAGATTATAATGGCTAATGCTCTCCAAATTTCTACACGCACAAAGCTGAACCATAATCTTCGTTCTACCAGTTTTGCTAAACCACATACTCTGATATTCCATTACAGTTTAGCAATCTAGTTTCTAAGCTTCATTTTGTGTATACATCACAGTTGTGATAAAGTTTTGTAGAAAACATCCACACACATTGTTTTATACCTTTGTAAGAAAGTGTTGCCTTGACAAACCGGGTTGTGGTTTGAATCAAGAAGGCTTTAGCAGTTGTTAAAGCAGTCTGTAATATTCAGTTGAATATAGTGAATTAAGACCTCGTTGGAGAGAGGCGAAATCACCTTGACGGGTGGACTGGAGTAGTTTGAGATCAAACGAACCAGGATAAAAATATCTTGTCAATTACTTTAGATTTCAGTTTTACAATTCAACCCCCCCTTCTTGTGTTTTTCACCCCTTCAATTGGCATCAGAGCGCCTGGTTCTGAGCTAAAACACTTAACCGTGTCAGTACAAGATCCAACGTCAGAAAAACACAATGGCAGGAAACAACTCTCACTTCAGCAATGACAATAACGAGGACAGAGACAGATTCAGTGGCAAACCTCCAGTCTTTGATGGAGAAAACTTTGATTACTGGAAAGACAGAATTGAAAGCTTCTTTCTAGCACATGATGCTGATCTGTGGGATATGGTGACAGATGGATACACGCACCCTGTGAATGCAAGTGGTCAGAAGATTGATAGAAAATTAATGACTGATCAACAAAAGCGTGACTTCAAGAATCACCATAAGGCCAGAACCATCCTCCTCAGTGCCATCTCCTATACTGAGTATGAAAAGATCTCCAACAGAGACACAGCAAAAAATATCTTTGATTCTCTCAGAATGACGCACGAGGGCAACGTTCAGGTCAAAGAAACAAAAGCTCTGGCGCTCATTCAGAAGTATGAGGCGTTCAAAATGGAAGAATCTGAATCCATTGAAACTATGTTCTCTAGATTCCAGATTCTGGTAGCTGGTCTCAAAGTTCTGGACAAAGGATACTCTACTGCTGACCATGTCAAGAAAATAATCAGAAGTTTACCCAAGCAGTGGAGGCCTATGGTTACTGCTCTGAAGCTAGCTAAAGATCTCAACAAAATCACTCTGGAGGAACTTATAAGCTCCCTCAGAAGTCATGAGATAGAGCTAGAAGCTGATGAGCCTCAGAAGCAAGGTAAGCCTTTAGCATTAAAATCTAACAGAAAATCTGAGTCTAAAGTTTTGCAGGCAGTTGAAGAAACATCTGATGGATCCTCATCAGAAGAAGACGAACTTTCCCTTCTCTCCAGAAGAGTAAATCAACTGTGGAAGCAAAGACAAAGGAAGTTCAGGAATCCCAGAAGATCTGATCAGAACGAGTCTTCTTCCAGATACAGAAGAACAGATTCTTCCTATGGATACAGAAGATCTGAAGGCTCCTCCAGTAGCAAGAAGCCAAACACCAAAGACATCATCTGCTACGAGTGCAATGAGCAAGGACACTACAAGAGTGACTGCCCAAAGCTTCAGAGGGAAAAGCCCAAAAAGAAGTTTGGAAGAGAGAAGAAGAAAAGTCTCATGGCTACATGGGATGACTCTGACTCGTCTGAAGCTGACTCATAATCAGATGATGAAAGGGCAAACATAGCTCTCATGGCAAACATTTCAGAAGATAGTGAAGCTTCTGAATCAGACTCAGAATCAGACACAGAAGAGGTATTTCCTAACTTCGCTGTTAACTTTACAAAGGCTGAACTTGCTGAAAGCCTTAATGAAATTCTGGAACGTTATCAGCAGATTAGAGCTAAATTCAGAGACCTGAAAAGGAATCTTGAATCTGACTCTAATAAGTCTGAGAGTCTCAAATTGGAAAATTCTGAGCTGAGAGATAAAATTTCAAAATTAGAAAACACTTTACAAAACTCTCAGAAGGAACCAATTTCTGAAACTCCCAGCAACGCTGATGAGATCATCAAGGAGTATGATCACAGTTTCCAGAAGTTCCTTGCTAAAAGCATAGATAGAAGCAGAATGGCTTCAATGATCTATGGAGTTAGCAGAAACGGCGGGAAAGGAATAGGATACCAAGGTAAGGTTCCTACACCAAAGAATGTCATGGACTTAACCATTAAACACACTCCTTTGAATTCACACTTTGTGTATGGTCACACACATGATATCAAATACACTAGCAGTAAGCAATCTGTGAAACCAAAATTCAACCAGAGTTTTGGTAAAACTAACAAATCAGGACCCAAGAAAATCTGGGTACCTAAGGATAAAATAATACATGTTGCAGATATCTTTAGCAGCAAGTCAGAAACACCAGTCATGGTACCTGGACTCTGGCTGCTCACGACACATGACGGGAAGAAGGCATATGTTCCAAAGCCTGGAACTTAAGCCTGGAGGCCACGTTGGCTTTGGAGGCAATCAGAGGGGAAAGATAATTGGCTCTGGAACTGTAGGTAATGGAAATCTTCCCTCTATTAATAATGTTCTGCTAGTAGATGGATTGATGCATAATCTGTTATCCATAAGTCAATTAAGTGATAACAGTTATGATATAATCTTTAATCAAAAATCATGTAAAGTTGTTAGTCAGAAAGATGGGACTATCCTGTTTAATGGAAAGAGGAAAAACAACATTTACAAAATCAAACTTTCTGAACTAAAGAGTCAGAATGTAAAATGTCTTCTGTCTGTTAACAACGAGCAGTGGATCTGGCACAGAAGATTGGGGCATGTTAGTATGAGAAGAATATCTCAGATTAACAAACTCAATCTGGTCAGAGGACTTCCTAATTTGAAGTTCAATTCAGATGCTCTGTGTGAAGCATGTCAGAAAGGCAAATTTGCAAAACCTTCTTTTAAATCCAAAAATGTTGTTTCTACCTCTAAGCCATTAGAACTTCTGCACATTGACTTATTTGGACCAGTTAAAATTGCTTCAGTCAGTGGTAAGAAGTATGGGTTAGTAATCGTAGATGACTATAGCAGATGGACATGGGTAAAGTTCTTAAGACACAAGGACGAGTCACACTCTGTGTTTGTTACCTTCTGTAACCAAGTTCAGAATGAAAAAGATCTTAGAATCGTTAAAGTCAGAAGTGATCATGGTGGAGAATTTGAAAATAAAGACTTTGAGTCATTCTTTAATGACAGAGGCATTCTGCATGATTTCTCTTGTCCTAGAACTCCCCAACAAAATGGAGTTGTAGAACGAAAGAACAGAACATTGCAAGAAATGGCCAGAACCATGATCAATGAGACAAACGCTGCTAAGACTTTCTGGGCAGAGGCAATAAACACAGCGTGCTACATTCAGAATAGAATCTCAATAAGACCTATTCTGGAAAAGACTCCATATGAATTGTGGAAGAACAGAAAGCCCAACATTTCATATTTTCATCCATTTGGATGTACTTGCTTTATATTGAATACAAAGAATTATTTGAACAAGTTTGACTCTAAGGCACAGAAGTGTATTATGTTAGGATACTCTGAACGCTCAAGAGGGTACAGAGTATACAATACAGAAACACAGATTGTGGAAGAATCAATCAGTGTTCGTTTTGATGATAAGCTTGACTCTGAAAAGTCAAAGCAGAATGAAATTTTTGCAGGTATAGAAATTGAATTTGCAGGTTCTGAAGACAAGTCATCAGAAGCTCTCAACACAGACATTCCTTCAACGTCTGAAAGGAGCACTGCTAGAAATCCTACAACAACTGCTGATCAACCTCAGAAGAGATTACCCAGAAGCAGCTTGGATCACCCAGAAGAGACTATCCTAGGAAGAAAGGAAGATCCAATCAGAACAAGAGCAAGCTTCAGAAACTCTGAAGAAACTCTTATGGGACTGGTATCTCTGATTGAACCTTCTTCTATTGATGAAGCACTTCTGGATAATGACTGGATTCTGGCAATGCAAGAAGAGCTGAATCAATTCACCAGAAACGACGTATGGGATCTCGTTCCCAAACCAAAAGGATTCAACGTCATTGGAACAAGATGGGTGTTCAGAAACAAGCTAAATGAACAAGGTGAAGTCATCAGAAACAAGGCACGACTGGTTGCACAAGGTTATAGTCAGCAAGAGGGGATAGACTATACAGAAACCTTTGCCCCAGTCGCCAGGTTAGAATCTATCAGACTTTTAATTTCATTTGCTGTTAATAGAGGCATCACTCTGTATCAGATGGATGTCAAAAGTGCATTCTTAAATGGTTATATAGAAGAAGAAGTTTATGTTCACCAACCCCCAGGTTTTGAAAATACAAAACATCCAGAACATGTTTTCAAACTAAAGAAGTCACTGTATGGTCTGAAACAAGCTCCCAGAGCTTGGTATGAAAGGCTAAGTAACTTTCTGCTTGAAAATGAATTCACCAGAGGGAAAGTGGACACTACTCTATTCTGTAAAACAGTTAAGAGTGACATTTTAGTCTGTCAAATTTATGTTGATGATATCATTTTTGGTTCTACTAATCCTTCTCTTGGAAGAAAATTTGCTAAGTGTATGCAGGCAGAATTTGAGATGAGCCTCATGGGGGAACTGAAATTCTTTTTAGGAATTCAGATCAATCAAACTCCAGAAGGAACTTACATTCATCAGAGCAAATACATCAGAGATCTTCTGAAGAAATTTGACCTCTCAGAATGTAAGCCATCAAAAATTCCAATGCATCCCACGTGCATTCTGGAAAGAGAAGAGGTAAGCAAAAGTGTAGAACAGAAAGTCTACAGAGGTATGATTGGTTCTCTCCTCTATCTGACTGCTTCAAGACCTGACATATTATTCAGTGTTTGCATCTGTGCTAGATTCCAATCAGATCCTAGAGAATCTCACTTAACAGCTGTTAAGCGAATTTTCAAGTATCTGAAAGGTACTACTAATCTGGGTTTGTTTTATAGAAAATCTAGTGATTACAGCTTAGTAGGCTACTGTGATGCTGATTTTGCTGGAGACAGAGTGGAACGTAAAAGTACTTCTGGAAGCTGCCAGTTTCTGGGAGAAAATCTGATCTCTTGGTCCAGCAAAAGGCAATCAACAATTGCTCTGTCAACAGCAGAAGCTGAGTACATAGCAGCAGCAGGATGTAGCACACAAATGCTCTGGATGAAAAGTCAGCTTGAAGACTTCCAGATTTTTGAGAGTAACATTCCTATACTTTGTGATAATACTTCTGCTATTTGCTTAAGTAAGAATCCTATTTTACATTCTAGGGCTAAGCATATAGAAATAAAGCATCATTTCATTAGGAACTATATTCAGAAAGGTATTTTGAACTTAAAATTTATAGATACAGACCATCAATGGGCTGATATCTTTACTAAACCCCTTTCAGAAGATAGGTTTAATTTCATTCTGAAACATCTCAGCATGAAAGTATGCCCAGAATGAAAATGTTTTAATTCCATATATTTATCTTCAGAATGTAATTATATTACTGTGAACTTCTGATCAATCTTCTTTCAGAAAAATAGAACATGCAGATTGTATCAGATGCAAGTCTAAAGATCTGAGAGTCTAATCTCAAAGACAGACGTGCTGATCACTACATCAAACAAGTGTCATCCAATCATCAGCATATCTTTGAAGCAGAACGCGTGCACGCTTCTGAGAAGGCAAAGCGCTGATTAGGTGCATTGAGACACATGTCTGGTAACCGTTTTTAAGTATCTTTCTCAAATCCCCCAAAATCAGCAAGCATTTAATGAAAAGTAATCATGCTTATAAATGGCAATCATGATTTTTTCTCTCTCTTAAAAACGTTTATCTTTTCAAAATAATTTTGAAAACTCTATTTAAGCACATTAATCTCTCATTCTTACTCTTTACGCTTTCTCACTATCACTCAAGCATTTTCTGCATATTTCTGAGTTCATCTCCTACAAACCTTTTTTTCTCAATTCATTCTCAAAGCTTTTTTAGTGTGAACAATGGCATCCTCCAGCATTTCTGCAGGCAATCAGAAGAAAGCAACTTCTGAGCAATATCAGGTGCCACTCAGAACTCTCCTCACTCCGGTGAAGAACCTTGACGTGCTCTCTGAGTTAATCATCGATTTTGAAAGCTTGAAGGAAAATGGTTTTGACCTAACTGAAGAAATTAGGGCTCAAAAGTGGGAAAGGTACTTCGATAGGTTGGTTGGACCAACATTCCCAGCGCTAGTCAAGGAATTTTGGATTCACGCCAAGGTTTCAAAACATCTAGTCATCTCCTCTGTCATGGGGAAGAAGATTGTGATTTCTGAAGATCTCATTGCAAGGCTAATCGGTCAAAGTGGTGGTGGAGTCCGTTGTGTGGACATGGCTGAAAGATGCGCTGATGTAGGTGTGGTAGCTAACAGGATTTTCACTCTTGGAATGCCCAGCAGCAAGATTAAGGATCTGAAGGATCACTGCAGAGTATGGGCTAAGATTGTTCTGGGATGCTTCAACCACATGAAACCAACAAGTTCTCCTGATTATATAAATGTGGATCAGCAGTTTCTGATCTACTTTATTGATCAGAAGATAAAGATAAATCTGGCTCACTTCCTGTTCAACCATCTCAAAACCAGTGTGAAAGAAACAAGAGAAGAAGAAAGAACCAAGAGGGACTGGATACCGTTTGGAAAGCTAATATCAGATATTCTGACAGAGAATAGGCTGGTTGAACATCTGATAGAAGCTCAGGAGCTGAGCACTATTGAACCAACAATTGGGAAACCTCTGAACGCAAAGAACCTGAAAAAGATGAAGCTGATAGAAAATATTCAGAAGGAACCCATAGCTACTTCCACTGCTGATATCTCCAGCAGAAGAGTGCCTCTGAGTGATTTTCCGGTATTTTCTGAAATGGAATCCAAACCAGAGATGTTTCTCAGGTACCCAGATGCGTACAAGGCAGAAGATACAGGTTCAAAGCTGAAGATCAAAGATCTAAGTCAACCCCAACCAGAAGTGACTTTGAAGAAGACAAAGAAGAGGAAAGCGCCATCAGAAGGATCATCTCATCAGACTCCAAAGAAAAGAGGTATTTCATCTGCTGCCCCTGTTTTAATTTCATCTACTATTCCAGCATCTGTTGCTCCTCAAACCTCCCATAGAATATCAATTCCAATCCCTACCATTGATGAAACCATACCAGAAGACCCTTCTGAAGCATTACTACTCAGAAGACCTAGAACCAAACTCCCCAAACAACCAACAATTTCAACAACAACAGCACTTGACCAAGTGCTGGCTGATATTGAGCGTGAACATGCCTCTGCTAAACCAAACTCTGAACCACCAAATGTTCCTCCTCCACAACCAGAACAACAACAACAACCAGAACCAGAACCACAACAACAACAACCACTCTCAGAAGAACCTCTGATCCCTGAGCAATCATAGATTCCACCTCCCTCTCCCCAACCAGAAATAAATCCACCTTCACCACAAACAGAGTTTCACCATTCCGAAACCCCTTCTCCTCATAAATCTGACCCTCACTCACCTCAACCTTCACCGCTGGCAATCCAGTTGCCATGTGGAACCACTATTGTCATGCCCCAGTTACCATCTTCAGAAGAATCAACACCTCCAAAAACTCCCAAAACACCACCTACCCCAGTCGAGATATCTGACTCTGATACCCCTCCTCCAAAATAAACAGCCTCTCAGAAAACCGCTGAAAACCCCAGCAGGACTTTCATTGACCTAACAAGTCTTGAACGTCTTGCTGATCTAAAACACAAAATTGCCATCCCAAAACCAAAGCAACCAGATGTTGGCTCTGGTATTTTGAATTTTGAAACAGGTGTGCTGCAATGGATTGCTTCTTTGAAGCAAGTCTGTCCTGGGATGATTGACCCAGCTGCTTCTGATCAGCTCTGGTCACAGTTCAGACTATGGGTACGTGCTGAAGCCCTCAAGTTGCAGGATATCAACTATGAGCAGGCACAACAGAACTTCAGCAAGCTGCTGAAGGAAGTTGAAAGTCAGCTGCCTCA
Organism: Vicia faba; assembly: GCA_948472305.1. Classification (NCBI taxonomy): domain Eukaryota; kingdom Viridiplantae; phylum Streptophyta; class Magnoliopsida; order Fabales; family Fabaceae; genus Vicia; species Vicia faba. Next base: position 1,565,532,299 of record OX451735.1, read on the forward strand.
GGAAGTTGTGCTCCCTCTGGACAGTGAATCTTGGTCTGAGAAACAGCAAGCTGCAAAGGTGCAACCATCAGAAGAAGACAAGACCATTCAGGCTGAAAGTCAAGCAGAAGATGCTGCTGAAAGTTCTGAGAAGCCTCCTCCTTCTGATGCTTCTCAAGCTGCCTTGGACAGGCAGACTCTGGAAGAACTAAGGCTGAATGACTTGCGTCTACAACAGCGGATGGATGACAACGATCAGAAGATGAAAGCAAGAATGGATGTGCAGGACAACAAGATTGACACTGTTGTCAGCATGGTTCATAAGCAAAATGAAACTTCTGAAAAGATTCAAGCGATGCTGGAGCGCCTGTTCACACGCTTGCCTCCTCAACCTTAAATCTTTTTCATGCATGACCTTTTTCATGTTTTCTTCATTTTCTGATGTACTGTTTTGATTAAGTTTTTGTAATATTTTCTTGCTCTGATTCTGAACTATCTTAATATAATTAGTTTTTTCTGATCTAAATTGTTTTAGCACATCACCAACACTTTTTGATTGCTGACAAAAAGGGGGAGAACAAGAATGATATTTAAATCAATAACGGGCTAACTAGACAGAAAATCTCAAACATTCTAACTCTATTACTTGAAATGTTTTTCTGTTTTGTTTAAAGTCTACAGGCACAAGGAAGCTCCTGGACACTCTGAAGACTAGAAGCTCTGATCCAAATGTAGATGCTCTGATCAATGTTGCTCTGATTAATATGAAGTTCTGATCGTCCTTATACTCTGATCCAAAGCAAAGCTCTGACAAGAAAAGTTCTGAAGCTCTGCTCTCTGATAAGTCAAAGACTCTGATAATCTGATGTTCAAAGAAAGAAAAAGATCTGATCCTGAAGAACACGTATAATCAAAGGGAAGTAATAAACTCAGGGGGAGTATTTCCTTACTCCTTATTCTTTTACTTCTTATTCTGATACATATTCTAGATACCTTTTCACGTTATTTTAATTTAAAATATCTAGTTTTTGTCATCATCAAAAAGGGGGAGATTGTTAGAACAATGTTTGAATCTACTACCCTATATTTAAGTTTTGATGATAACAAAGTGAAAAGATATAGTATTCATAAGTTTCATGTTTGAACTATCTGCTGCCTAAAATTATTATGTTCTGACTTGCAGATACTCTGATTGACATAAGCAAGATCATGTTTATTCAGCATCAGAATTTGATTTCATACACCAGCATCAGAAGTTGCTACATCAGAACGTCAAGATCAGATGATCAACTCACGTACATGCTGAAGCCTGATGAACAAGACTGCGCTCAAACACTCTGATACAGAAACACAACAGTTCATCAGCAGCGAAGCAGAATCAGAATGAGCCAAGCCAGAACGTGCATTGAAGAAGCAACGGTATTGTGCATTGAACGCTAATAAATTCCAACGGCCTCATTCCAGACAAGATCTGCTCAAAAAGGAAAGCTTGTTATTAGCATTGAATCAAGAATATTGCATTCAACGTTCATCTTCTCAAGTGCTATATAAACAAGGCTTTGAAGATTATAATGGCTAATGCTCTCCAAATCTCTACACGCACAAAGCTGAACCATAATCTTCGTTCTACCAGTTTTGCTAAACCACATACTCTGATATTCCATTACAGTTTAGCAATCTAGTTTCTAAGCTTCATTTTGTGTATACATCACAGTTGTGATAAAGTTTTGTAGAAAACATCCACACACATTGTTTTATACCTTTGTAAGAAAGTGTTGCCTTGACAAACCGGGTTGTGGTTTGAATCAAGAAGGCTTTAGCAGTTGTTAAAGCAGTCTGTAATATTCAGTTGAATATAGTGAATTAAGACCTCGTTGGAGAGAGGCGAAATCACCTTGACGGGTGGACTGGAGTAGTTTGAGATCAAACGAACCAGGATAAAAATATCTTGTCAATTGCTTTAGATTTCAGTTTTACAATTCAACCCCCCCTTCTTGTGTTTTTCACCCCTTCAGATTTATTCTGATACTTATTCCAGTTAAAGTCGGGCGTAGATTCTTCCCAACATATTTTCTAGTTGAAGTCGGGCGTAGACATCTTTTGGCTCAGACTAAATCAAGCGTAGATTCATTCTGATACTTCTTTCAGTTGAAGACGGACGTAGACATCTTCTGGATCAGATTAAATCGAGCATAGATTTATTCTGATACTCCTTCTAGTTGAAGCAGGCGTAGATATCTTCTGGCTCATATTAAATCGAGCGTAGATTTATTCTGATTATCCTTTTGGACCAAGTGGGGCGTAGACTCACTCCAAATACATCTTTTAAGATAAAGTCGGGCGTAGACTTAGTCTAATTTCTATAAATAATTACATTGGTTGGCATCTATAAGCCCATCTCCGATGACTCTCTTCCACCTCTCCAAATGGCATCTTTAAGCCCATTCCTGGTATAATCAACCAACGGTGTTACTTGGTGCACAAGCGACTGCAAATTTCAGGGCACTTAAGTGTTCAATCATCTCCCACCTTCAAGTCACGAATGATAGACATATCAATCTAACTCTTCAGGTTTAAGAAGATTGAACAGGGGCAGCTGTTGTACCCCAAAATTTCCCCTCCCATTTTTCTTCAAGACATGCTCACAAATACCTCAAGTACTCAAGGCTACTCAAGAGTTGACCAGCCAAAATGCCCCTCCTAAGCAAAAGGGTCTAAAACTAGGGTTTTGAGTTTCTCAAGAAAGTTTGTATTGAAAAGGTCTCAAGTTGTTTCCATGGGTCTCCATAGGTCTTCAACAATGTTCATGTCAAGTTTCAAGTCTTGCATCACAATTTTGCTAAGTCAATGGCTCAGATGATTGAAAATCAATTGTATTGGGTAAAAAGTCAACTATGGTCAACATACAGTCAAACTTCAATATTTTTGGTCAATATCAACATTTTGAAGAGATATTAATCATTTTATAAAGGGTTGATCATGATTCCTCAAGGAAAGCCCTCAAATCATCAAAAGTCAAAAGTTGCCAAATTAGGGTTTCCTTAGGAGAAGTCAACTGAACTTTGACCAACATAACTTTCATATGCTTCACCAAATTTTCCCCAACCAAAGCTCATTTAAAAGGAAATTCAATTCTCTACAACTTTTTGTTTATGCTCAAGTCCAAAAAGTGCTTCATTTGAAAGATATGAGCTAATACATTACAGGTCATTTCAAAAGTCAACCAAAAGACACTTTTTGACAAGGCAACTTACATCAAGATAAAGTCTCCAAATTCAAAATTTGTAAAAAGAGAAATTGTAGAGGATATATTGAGATTTCTAAGAAGTCCAAGATCACCTTCAAAAGATGAAAATTGAGCAAGTTATGAGTTGCACAAGTTGGGAAATTTTGAGGAAACGCATAAAGTGCAAAGTAAGCAAACTTGAAATTTTGGACTATTGGGCCTAGGTTTTGGAATTCAAATGTGTTCATGACATATTTAATGACCCTTAAGTGAACCCGTGCATTATTTTAGTTTTTTATTTTATTTATTTTGATTTTATTTATTTAAAATCAAAATTAAATCAAATAAAATGCAAGCTTTTAATGTACAAGGCATGTAAGGCTTGTGATCTAATCTTTTGGAGGCCTAAACAACACATTCTAGCCTATTACAAATCATGCCAAAACCGTGTAAACCAAGAGAGGAAAGAATCTTCACAATTTTGAAAAGTTTTCAAAAGTATTTTGGAAAAAAATCAAACCATAACTCCATTTGATTGTGTACCATTTTTATTAACCTAATGTGATCCCTCATATATACACAAGCCTCAAATCTCACAAGGACACACGCAACTGCTGCCTCTAAGCCAAAGTGTTGTTCACAAAATTTTCAAAAAAAGCCAAGCATCGAATCCTAATTTGCAGAAGTTCTCAGCCCAAACCAGTGATCAAACATCACTCCTGAGATTCCCAAGAGTCTCCTCAAGTTCATTAGCGCATCCCACTGTGCCCAGAACATCCCACTTGACAACACCGGCTTGGGTAAGGTTTTGAATTTCGAATCTCTGATTTTAATCACATTTCATGGCATACTAACATTTGATTGAGTTTATGTGAATTTATAGATCAGTTATGGGTGGTTAAATCAAAAGTTCCATGTTAGGATTGAAAGATGCCATGGTTAGGGAAGTCAAATGCAATTTCTTTGCATCTTATGCTACAGGCGTTGTTAGTCAAAATAAACCCCATACTCGAACTCAAGAGGGTCGAATTAGGGGGGGGGGTATGTTATTTTATATCATAAATATTTTGATTTGTGCAGGTTTTGTCTTTGCAACTTGTCGGAGAAGACGATTGGACCTAGCCCTCCGGCGCTTCTCCGGCCATATACTTCACTTTGTATATTTGTTATTTTTGTTTGATTTATATACCGGAAGTAACGACCGCCTCAATGGTAAGCATGTGTGTGTAAAGGTGTTAGTATGTCAGGGAATTGGTTCGATCCCTTCCCCTGGCATGTTATTTTTCATGCTTTTCTCTTGCAGATCCAGTGCAAAGCGACCTAGCACGCGCATCGTACATCTCACATCCTGACCATCAGATCTCAATGGATTTAGATTCAGCGCCTTAGATGTACGCTCTCCATCATGAACCTTCAAGGGCCATCTTCACCAGATCCAGCACAAACAATTTGGGCTCATTGTTGGGCCTAGTGATTTCATATCCTTGCACCCCCCCCCCCCCCTCCCCCCCCCAATTTTCTACAACAGGCCCATTTCTTTTTTGTTTTAATTAATTAATTTCTTTTTAATTAATTTTATTTAATCACAAAAAAATCACTAAAAATTAGATTTAGGTTTTGATTAATTAATTTAATTTTTTATAAATGAAAATTGATTTAATTTAATCACATTTTGATTTTATTTCATGATTAATTTGTAAACTAATTAGAATTAGGGTTAATTATTATTTTACACTATAAAAATATTTTTCTAAGCAAAACACCAAAATTATTTTTCTAACGCTTAGAATTTTTTAGGTTTTAATATCTTTCCCTTTTTCACAATCTCCGCGCGCTTATTTATTTTCGCATTATTATTTTCATAAATATGTAACTTTTAAGAAATGTAATAGATTAATCAGGGTTTAATTTACCTTTTCCCCCATTTTGTGGTTTGTAACCCCCTTCCCCGAAGCTCTGTAATAGTCTAGATTTATCTTTTCGCAATTTACTGTTTTCCTTATTACTGCTAGTTTAATAGGATTGAATGGCAAGACATAAAATCAAATGATAGCTAATCCTAATCTCAAAGATTAAAATAACTAAATCTCAACACATTTCGCACACTCGCACCTCTAAGGTAACCCCACTTGTTGCCTCGGATAAAAACAGTCATGTCCCTCAAACGTGGGACGCTTTAGCAAACACCCTCGGTTAAAATATCGTAGTCCCTCGACGACCCTTCGATGCTGCCTTCGGTAAACAATCTTAGTCCCTTATGAAAAATTGCTAAAGCGCCCTACGATTTGCGTTTATGACTGTACGATGACCCACGCATGTCCCTCAAACATCCAATGATATGGCTTCCTACTAACTAATGGTAGGATAGCATTATCTGAAAGAAGAGGAAAATAAAACGAAAGACTTTTGAGTAGGTAGATAGCTCGTAGTCGCTTGCTCACGAACAAAAAATAATCTTTTACACAAAACACTTCTTTTCTAAATTATTTTAAAAACAAACACTTTGTATGCATTCTCAACTAATACGAGAATCATTACAAAGTTGTCGGACTTAGGCATTTTCAAAATATTTTCAAACTTACACATTCATAAGGCATTTTCAAAGTGAACTAGCGATTAAGAGCCCATAGATAAATATAGATGAAAAGGGTGCTAACACCTTCCCTTTTTCATAACCTACCCCCCTTACTCAGAAAAATTCTCAAAGGTCTTTCCTGTTCTTTTCACCATTTTCTTTATTGGATAAAAGAAAAGTCAATGGCGACTCTTGCTATCCGCAACATTTACGATACAACACAAAACCAAAAATCAGTTCTCCCACCGTATTACACTCGATATAATCAACCAACAGTGTTACTCCATGCACATGCGAGTGCAAATTTCTGGGCACTTAAGTGTTCAATCCTTTTTTACCTTCAGATCACGAATGATGGACATGCCAATCTAACTCTTCAGGTTTAAGAAGATTCAACATGGGAATCTGTTGTACCCAAAAAATTTCCCCCCCCATTTTCATTCAAGATGTTCTCCTGGGGTCCTCAAAAACTCAAGGTTGCTCAAGAAATAATCAGATAAATTCTCCTCATAAGCAATGGGTCCACAACTAGGGTTTTGTGTTTCAAAAGCTTCAATTGGTTTTCATGGTTCTTCATATGTCCCTAAGAATGTTCATGTCAAGTTTCAAGCCTTGTATTACAAGTTTGCTCAATCAATAACTTAGATGACTGAAAATCAACTGTATTGGGTAAAAGTTAACCGAGGTTAACATATAGTCAAACTTCAAGATTTTTGGTCAACGTCAACATTTTGAAGTCACATTCATCATTTGATCAAGCGTTGATCATGATTCCTCAAGGAAATCCCTCAGATCATCAAAAGTCAAAAGTTGCAAAATTAGGGTTTCCTTAGGAGAAGTCAACTAAACTTTGACCAAGCATAACTTTCACATGCTTCATCATATTTTCCCCAACCAAATCCCATTTTTAAGGAAATTAAATTCTCTACAACTTTAACTCTCTAAGATCAAGTCCAAAAAGTGCATCATTTGAGAGATATAAGCCAATACATTACAGGTCATTTCAACAAAAAGACACTTTTTGTCAAGACAACTTATATCAAGATAATATCTTTAAAAGAAAAAATGGTCAATATAGAGGTTGTAGAGTACATCTTGAGCTTTCCAAAAAGTACAATATCACCTTCAAAATATAAAAATTGAGTGAGTTATGACCATTGCAAGTTGGGAAATTTTGAGCAAATGCATGAAATTCAAATTGAGCAAGCTTGTTATTTTGGGATATTGGGCAATTGTTTAAGATTCCAAATATGCTCTATTCTCCTTATACACATCATAACTCATTCATACACCCCCTTGTTTTTTTATTAATTTAAAGTCAAAATAAAATAAGATAAAATCATATTTTATTACATGAGTCCAAGCCCATCATATCTTTACCCTAATTTTCTCTATATATTCATATCAATTTAGACATCAAGAAAGGAACCCTTACACACGAAAAAACCTTGCCACAAATTTTCAAAAAAACATCAAACTTTTTTCAAGAACCCTAGAATTTTCAAACTCTTGTTGCAACCCCTTTCACTACAAAACCTCCTTTCCATTCTCTTCCAGCAAACATATGCAGTAAGTTTGGACCAAATTTGATTGTCCAAAACATGTGAATCGCATTACATGACATCTTCGGTTTTCATAATGTGTATGATGTTCATATCTTGATTTTTTCTTTGCTTTAACAGGTACTAACGTCCATAATATGTTTAGTAGGTTTGATAGTGCAGGTTTGAACAATCATGGAGGTCTCATGCATACTGAATCGTGAGCCACCATACTAGCATTGATTTCATATGTTTTCGTCATAGCTCCTAATCCCTTGCGTTTTAGCCTTCAAAAATACTCTCATTGGATTCACAACCCTTAATTTAAGGGGGTGGGGTATTATTGGCTTCCTAATAACGTTTATTTTGCAAGTTGATTGGAAGAGGACGCCGGAGAAGAGGACCGAATCTAGGGCTTTGGCGTCTCTCCGGTAAACACATTTTGATTTATACTATATATTAATTATTTGATTTATATAAAAGGATGTATAGCCACCCCAGTGGTAGAAACGCGCGCACTAAGTCATCCTCTCTAAGGTCACGGGTTCGATCCCCAGTTTTGCCAAATTCTTTCATGTTTTCATTATTCTTGCAGGTTTGTTGCAAAACACATTGGAGGCATGTCCTTGACACAATCAACGCGTTGGCCTGGTGGTATGCTTGCTTCTTGAAACTGCTTGAGGGCGTGGGTTCAACACCCACCCCTACTCATTTAGTTATTTATTTTTCCAATTCTATGTTTCTCACTCTTTTCTTCTTTCTTTTTCCTATTCTTTCACCAAACATTTTTCAAAATCTTTTTTAACACAAACCCTAATTTTATTTTTAGGTTTTTTATTTTATTTTAGGTTTCTAATTTAATTTTATATTTAAAATTTAATTTTAGGTTTTAGATTAATTTTAGGTTTTTAATCAATAAACCCTAATTTAAATTTTTTAGGTTTTCTCAATTGAATAAAAATCAACCTAGATTTTAGGGTTTGCTTAATTAATCAATTCTTTTTAATCAATCAGTTCTTTTTCTAAATTAACATAAATAAGGTTTTTTAGATTAGTCATCAAAAGATCACAAAATGATTTCCAATTTTCCTTTTCCCTTTGTTTTACCGCTCCGCGTGCTTTACTATTTTCACATTAGTTTATTTTCCCAATTATGTAACTGCTAGGTGTGATCGATGGAAATAGAACTGACTGTTTTTTAAGTTGGTTTCGCGAAATGTCGCGGTAAGCAAGAGTCGTCACCGTCTTTTATGTTCTCCAACATGGAAAGGACAAAAGCACAGCAAAATTCCTTATTCGAGAATGTTTCTCGGTTCGGGAGGTAGATTTATAGAAAGGGAAGGGGTTAGCACCCTTTCTATCCATGGTTATCCACGGGCTCTTAGATACTTGCTCTTATGTTTTCAAAATGTTTGCTTTTCAAAATGTGAGTGGGTTTGAAAAAGTTTCATTGAAAGATTTCTGAATGACTCTTGTATCTGTCCTCAAGAGTGTTTGAAAATTTTGTTTTGAAAGCTTTTGAAAGTGTCAGTGTGAAAAGATTTTTGATTTGTTTTTGAATAGAGCAAGTATCCATGAGTCATCTACCTACCTTAAGGAATTAGGTTGTGTAAAAGTCCTTAAGGTAGTGCCATCCCACCATTGAGAGGTAGGTAGCACCACCGTTGAAGGTGTTCAGGTCAATTCGATTTTAGGGACAGTGTGGTCACCGAAGCAACAGTTAGGATACCTTAGAAGTAACCCTAATATCCTAGATCCTTTTTAATCTGAGGCAACCGTTTCGAGGCAACTGTTTCGAGGCAACTGGATCTTTGGACTAAGGGTGACCTCTAAGACGTCCTATACTTGATGACCACGTTTCGAAGGCAACGAGTGAGGCGTACCCTAGAAGTGGTGTGTGTATTTGTGTGTTGTTTTCAGTTAATTGTTTGTCTTGGTAATTAGTGAGATACGAGTTGTTTTTATTTACATACATTCTTTTATGCAAGTTTAGCAGTTAAGAGGGTGCGGAAAGTAAATTGCAAAAACATAAATCCTACGCTATTACAAGGTGCGGGTCTATACATCGCCAAAAATACAAAAGACCCGTTTTTGGTAAATAAGTGCGAGAAAGTAAAGCAGTAAACCTAATTAACTATTACATGTCTTGGAAGCAATTACATAATAATAAACTGTGCGCGAATAAAAATTAAATCGGAATGTTCTAAGGGTGTTGACCCTTTTAAGAAAAGAAATTGATTTTTTTTGTCTTTTTGTAATTAAAATGAAATTAAAACTAACTAATGGCTAATTAATTAATTTAATTAAAAGAAAATATATTTTTTTGTTTTTATGTTTTTATGAAATAAAATAAAAAAAAAAAAAAATTCTAGGTTAACCTAATTCTAAATCTATTTTAATTATTATAAAAAAAAGTCAAAATGGCCTAATTAAAAAAACTAATTCAATTATTGTTTATTTACCAAAATAAAATAATAATAATAATAATGATGTTAATTCTTTTTGGATTTTTTTAATGAAAATGTTAATTGATTAATTGTTAATAATAAAAATAATTGAAAGGTTAGAAATTAAATTGGAAAAGTATGGTGTGCTAGCCTTCTGGACCTTTGGATCTGCACTGATGACACATGGCACGTTGGATGTGTGAGGCTTATGGTGTCCAGCGCTTGAGGAATCTGCACAGGAATATTTAAGAAAAAATAGCATTGGAAATATGGGGGACCTGGGAATCGAACCCAGGTCCCAACGTTTACCAAACACACTGCCAGCCACTACACCAAACGCATTTAGTTGTAAACTTAATAAGCAGCAAATATTATATAATACAAACGCGTTATATGCTGAAACGCGCGCGTGAATTTGAACTGACCACTCCCTGCTTGCCACGCCATCGTCTTCAAGCTTTTCCTGCAAACATAAAACATATAGCGGGGGTTTTAAACCCCCCCAAAATACAAGCAATATGAAAATAGCGATTAGACGCTCGTTGTACATAAATAGAGCGCGAGGTGTCCATCACAATCGTCTAGTCCAGCTGATTCCATCCATGCCTGTTTGGGGTTCCAATTTTACAGTATATAAAAAGGCCCAATTCTAAAGCTCTGAAAACCTAGAAATTGCTAATGGTAACTTTCAATCCAGGGCGCCATTCTCAAATTAAATCATGTGAAACGCTTTGTATTGATCCTGTGAGCATAATGCTATCAACAAAAGGTGTTAAAAATGCATGGAATGTGATATGTAAATTGGGAAATATAGGCAAACCGTATGAGTTGGTGGGGATGATTCTGATGGTGTTAAGCCTCGTTCTTGATTGCAATGGCTTCCTGGAAGGGTCAGGAGTGTGTTTGGATCAACAAGGAAGCTTGAATTGGGCTGCAATATTGATTTCAGTTTCACACTTTTTTTGAAATTTTGCAATTTTGGTTCTGGAGTGCTTGAGTGTTCTAGGTCGTGAATCGTACAAGGAATGCTTGCCTATATGTTATGTAATGTGTATCAATCCAAATAAAGAGCCTTGAAGCCTTGTCATTATGTTTTGGATTATGCCATGAACACCATTAAAACCACTTGCCATTCTTGTGAAAATTTGAATTTTTATGCCCATAATAGGTCTTGCACGAATTTGGAATGTACTTCATGGTGTATCAAAGCAATTCAACACAAAATATATCCCTCCATTAATTTTCTTGATTTTTATTTGAATTTTAAAGATTTAAAATGCATTAAATCAAATAAAATTAAATAAAAATGGGAAAATTAATTTTTAATCTTGAAATAAATTGTGGGACACGTGGGAGGCATGGCCAAGCTGAAACAAGTGGAAAAAGTGGGCCCTCTTTGTCAAAAATGAAATTTCAAGGATAGTTGACTTTGGTCATTTCACAAAAATTTCCCAACTTCTCCAATGCATATCTTGCTCAATTTTAAATCTATGAACATGTTCTTGGACATTTTGGAAAGGTCTTGAAGTCCTCTAACCAATTTCTTTGGTCCCATGTCATTTTGATTTACCAATCTCAAGTTATGGTCTTTGACTTAAAGTGCCTTTTTGTTGACTTTTGAAAATGACCTATAATGTTGAAATTGATAACTTTTTGTGAGAGAATTTCTTGGACTTGGAATGTGAAGATGAATTGTAGGAAATGTCCTCCCCTTCAAGATGAGCATTGGATGGGATTTTTCTGATGGACCATGAAAAAGTTATGCCTTGGTCAAGTTACAGTTGACTTTTCAACTGTCCAAAAATAGAAACTTTTGACACCTTGATGATTTTTGAGCCATTCTTGTGAAATCATGGTCAAGACTTGACCAAATGATGATTGTGGCTTCAAAATAATATGTTGACCAAAATTTTTGACTTTTGACTGCCAAATGACCATTTTGCCCCTGCAGTTGACTGTGGAGCAATTAGGGTTTTTGACTGTGCAACTTGACATGTGGATGCTTCACAATGTATATGAGCATATGTGACTTGATTGAGCCCCTGAAAACCTCAACTTCCTTGCAAGAACCAAAACCCTAATTTGACTGGCTTAGGAGAGTGGTTGACTGTGTAGCCCTTGAGTAGACTTTGAGCCATTTGAGGTGATGCTTGTCAAAACTTTGAAGAATATGGGAGGGAAAATTTTGGGGTACAACACTAGGGTTTGTAATAGTCTTAATTAGGGTTTACTATTTCCCCCCAGTTTTAAGGTTTTGTACCCTCACTTCCAAAACCCTGTAATAGTTTAGGTTTACTTTTCGCACCTTTACTTTATGCAATTTACTATTTTTCTTATTATTGTATAGTAACTAGACATGTATGGCAAGATCTAAAAACGAACATAGCTAACCCTAAATACAAGATAACTAACGGAATCAAATCACTTCTCACACACTCACCTCTAGGGTAACCTCACTTGTTGCCTTCTAATAAAAACAGTCATGTCCCTTGAATGTGGGGACACTTTAGCAAAGGCCCTCGGTTAAAAAGATCATAGTCCCTCGATGACCCTTAAGATGCTACCTTTGGTAAACGATCTTAGTCCCTTATGATAAATTGCTAAAGCGTCTTTATGGGTTGCCTTTATGACTGTACGATGACCCGTGCCCGCCCCTTTACATCCAACGATAGGGCTTCCTACTAACTCATGATAGGATATCACTATCTAAAAGAGGAATAAAATAACACGAAATGCTTTTGAGTAGGTAGATCGCTCGTAAACGCTTGCTCACGAAAACAAAACATCTTCTTCCACAAACACTTTCTCTAAAATATTTTCAAAAACAAACACTTTGTATGCATTCTTAACTTATACAAGAATCATTACAAAGTTACCATACTTAGGCATTTTCAAAATATTTTCAAACAAACACATACACAAAGCATTTTTAAAGTGAGTTAGCGATTAAGAGCCCGTAGATAACTACGGATGAAAAGGGTGCTAGCACCTTCCCTTTTCATAACCTACCCCCCAAACTCAAGAAAATTCTCGAAGGTCTTTACTGTTATTTTCACCCTTTTCTTATTGTATAAAATAAAAGTCGGTGGAGACTCTTGCTATCCACACATTTGGATAAAACCAAAAAGTCAATTCTCCCATCGTATTACATACACCAAGACCATATACTTCAAATGTGAAAGAATCAATAGCATAATGAAGCCACTATCGTTATCAATTGAAATTTTTAAAAGTGAACATTCATGAAATATATCATATATTGAGCATATCAAGCATTTGGAACATAAACAACATTGTATTAAGGAAAAGACTTACTTTCAAGGAGAAGATGAATGAAATTACCTCATAAGTGAATGGAATGGAGGATACACTCGTATAGTATGAAACTCTATATATATATATATATATATATATATATATATATATATATATATATATATATATATATATATATATATATATATATATATATATATATATATATATATATATATATATATATATATATATATATATATATATATATATATATATATATATATATATATATATATATATATATATATATATATATATATATAAAGTGAATGCAACAAATATACTTAGTATACATTTGAGATATCAAGAATCCTCAATTCCCTTCGAATGTTGAAAAATGGTTTGGTTGCAAGAGGTTTTGTAAAAATATCCGCAAGTTGATCTTTACTATTAACATGCTCAAATACAATATCTCCTTTTTCAACATGGTCACGTAGGAAATGGTGACGAATCTTGATGGGCTTAGTGCAAGAATGTAACACCTGATTTTTGGTTAGGTTAATCGCACTAGTGTTGTCGTACATGATAGGAATACGAGAAAGTTTAATATCAAAGTCAAGTAGTTGTTTTTTGAGCCATAAAATTTGGGCACAACAACTACCGGTTGTGACGTATTCTGCCCTGGCCTTTGACAAAGCCATGGAAACATGTTTCTTGACATGCCAACTAACTAAGGAATTTGAAAACATGTGACAAGTTCCAATAATACTTTTTCTATCCGACTTGCAACCGACAAAGTCGAAATTAAAATAACAAACCAAACTACAATCGCTTCCTTTGGAATACCAAAGCCCATACTTAGATGAACCATGAAGGTATCTAAGGATGCACTTAACTGCTTTTAAATGTGATTCCTTGGGAGCCGATTGATATCGGGCCCACATATAAATGAAAAATATGATGTCGGGTCTAGATGCAGTAATATATAGAAGAGATCCAATCATACCTCTATATTTCTTCACATCCAGATCATTACTATTTCCATCTTTATCCAAGTTACCATTTATTGCAACTAGAGTGTCAGTTGATTTAGCATCATCCATACTGAATCATTTTAGTAATTTGTGATAATACTTCATTTGACACACGACTGTTCCTTTATTGAGTTATTTAATTTAAAGTACGGGGAAGTAATTCAACTCTCTCATTAGACTCTTTTCAAATTCCCTCTATATAAGCTTGGAAAACTCCCTAACCAAATTCATGTTAGTAGAACCAAATATGATATCGTCAACATAAACTTGAAATAAAGTATGTGTTTTCCTTGACGTTTAATGAATAATGTTGTGTCTACCTTACCCTAGAGTATCCTTGGTCAAGCAATAACTTGTTAAGTCGCTCACACCATGTCCTAGGAGCTTGTTTGAGACCATAAAAAGAAATTTTAATTTTTAAATTGGATTAGGATACTCATGATTTTTAAAACTCTGAGGTTGAGAGACATACACTTCCCCATTAATGTGTCCATTAATGAAAGCACTCTTCACATCCATTTGAAATAACTTGAAATTCTTAGAGAATGCATAGGCTAGTAAAAGGTGTATAGCCTCAAGTCGGGAAACCAGAGCATAAGTTTTCTTATAATATATGATTTCCTCCTAGTTATATCCTTGAGCAACTATCGGGCCTTATTTCTAGTTATCACTCTGTGTTCGTCTAGTTTATTTCTAAAAATCCATAGGATGCCCATGACTTGATGATATCGCGGATGAGACACAAGGTCACATACGTCATGAGATAACCTATGTCCCATTGGTAAAATCTAATTAACTGAATCTAAATTATGTAGTAAGAAAAATGTAGGTAAAATTTTCATAATCAAGAAGTAATATAAAAGCAAACATTCTTCATATATATTCGTATAACTTTTGTACATAGTTGTGGCACCGCCACGCCAAAAGGAACCAAACTAAAGATACAAAGCTAACTCAAGATTACCCGCAAAAGATGACGGCGATCGGCTACACAAAAAGACTGACGGGCTATACAAACAAAATTCTCCATGTCCAAAAGAGTCGTCATTCCACCTCCATCGAAACAAACATCTAAGGATCATATGGACGGTAAGATGAAATAGAAAAATCCTTAGTTGAGGATGGTCGATCCCTGGTTACTTATCGTATTCCATTTCCACAACCTTGCCCACGGTAAACCTGGCCAAACAGACGACGGTAAGTGAAAGCATCCCCACTTACACGTCTACTACCCAGGTTCTGTGGTCCTGGTTCATGAAAATGGTGATGGTTGTCCCAAATGCGACGGAATGGTAACGTCTGAGTAATTTGGACTGGAGCGGTGAAAAAGGCAACATACATCCTAGGACTTTGATAGGTATAAGTCATTAGGCCAATGAAAGTGAGAGTATCAGTAGTTGCGTCTATCCTTCATCATTCTTCCCCATCGTCGCCTTTATGGTACTGAATTTCAAGTGTGCTCTATAGTCTCCTACCCTCTGATATCCTGACATGGGTTAGGAATTGTCCTTTCATCTGTAAGGTTGTAGGAAAAATACACAACATAGCGAACATAATAAGGCTAAAATTTTCGTACAAGTATAGAAAATTGGGATTGAGTGTAAAATAAGAATATATATATGTCAAACAAAATTAATCAATCAAACGTGTTATCTCCAACTGTTTACTTCTAAACTAGGGTCTAACTATCCTAATGCATTTCTAAATTATATGCTGATTTAGGCCACTAAACATTGTCAAAGACATTTTCCCAATTACCGGGAACAAATGTCAAGAGACCACATTCCACCAACGTTCTCCCATTTACCAAGAGCAACGCCACCTGACTTCGCATGGAGTCTAAGGGTTATAAGTCGATCGCCCCTAACAAGACAAACCAAGATCTCCTTATATTGCCAAGTGCATGATAAAAATCCTTGTCAGAATTTAGACGATTGATTAACCTCGTGCGTTCATACACACGACGGTGGACTTACACATTCCTAAATGAAAATCTATACGAACTTCCCTTCAGATTTTAAAAACTTTCTTAGAAGTCATTTAATCCTCAAAAACTTTCTTAGAAGTCATTTAATCCTCAAGACTACATTATTTTAGTTCTTACTTCACACAAACCTTATAGTAAGTTCAGCTTGTACAATAAATAGTATATGGTTGACTTCCCAGGAAAGAGAGGCAATTGTAAAGGACATAGTCTATCAAGTATTTCTTTAGCCAGAATCCAATCGAGTACAACTATTCAATATACTACACTTTCCTTATGTGAATGGGGATCCTACACTTAATAACCCACAATATTGTCATTTCTCACCTTAAAGAAGAATAAATCATTTTATAAGTCTAGCAATCACAATCATTCCGAATATGAGGAAATAAACATCTAAAAAATTAATCAAATAATACAAGCATAATACAAATTTCATTTATCATAGCTTACTCCTATGATAAATAATTAAGGCTAGCGTAATCTCGTTTAGTGATTCGTAGAAATTACTATATGAGAATTGTCATTTCTCAGCTTAAAGAAGAATAAATCATTTTATAAGTCTAACAATCACAATCATTCTAAATATGAGAAAATAAACATCTAAAAAATTAATCAAATAATACAAGTATAATACAAATTTCATTTATCATAGCTTACTCCTATGATAAATAATTAAGGCTAACGTAATCTCGTTTAGTGATTCCTGGAAATTACTATCTAAGAATATGCTTGCTTGCCTATTTATCTCTACTAGAGTTTGAGTCACTACTATATATATATATATATATATATATATATATATATATATATATATATATATATATATATATATATATATATATATATATATATATATATATATATATATATATATATATATATATATATATATATATATATATATATATATATATATATATATATATTAAACTATTTTACGCTAACCGTTCTAACATGTACGGAATCTTGCCTCTCATGTATTTATTGTTAATGATGTGCGACAAATGTCTTGGGTGTTGTTTTAAATCTCAACAAAACCTAATTTCGGTAATGAAGAAAATACCAGCAAAATCTCGTTTTTCTTAAAATTTCATTAAACTAAGCATATCGAAGATCAAGATGCATTTGTATATGTTTATGATTAGTTTGACGAATGAATAATTTAGGTTGAAACATTTCTCTATCTATACTACTTTGATGGCCCTTAAAAAATGATTTAGCATTAATTTACTTTACACTAAGACCTCTCCAATGCATTCCACATGTTTTATGATTCATCATAATGAAGCATGAGGTGTTAAAATTTAACTAATGAAGTCTTGAAACTTAATTACAAATTTTACATGTGTATAACTTAGTTTTTGTCTATAAATTTCTCTTTTATTTACTTCTAGATTTTATTTAATAGTCATACCTATATGTTATATATAGTTATGATTATGGTCAATGTAAACTTGAAAACTAGTAAGGTATCATCTAAAAAAAACTTTGGCTTTTAATAATAATAATAATAATAATAATAATAATAATAATAATAATAATAATAATAATAATAATAATAATAATAATAATAATAATAATACTTGTTTGATCGAATAGTTGAGTTTATGAAAATCAAGGATGTTACAATACCTTTCTTCTTAAAAGAAATTTTATCTTCGAATGTATCTAAAATAGATGAAGATATTGTTCTCGCGTCTCTATTTCTTTTTATCATGTTAAGTCTCATGTTGCTTCATCCCACATCACTCAAACCAATAGTATTTCTTTCTCTCAAAGTACTTTTACTCTGTGGTCCATAATCTTAACTGGTAAAGCTTCATACTCCAAGTTATCCCTGAGTTCTAATGTTTCGTGTTCTATATTGTGTGATAGATCTGGATAATATTTCTTTAATTGAGAAACATGAAACACGTCATGAAGATTATATAGATGAGATGGTAAAGCAATGTGATACACTACTGGTCCAACTCGATTTAGAATCTGGAAAGGCCCAATAAATCTTGGTGTCAACTTCTTTGTCTCAATTGTTCGTCTGACTCCCTTCCTAGGGGTGACTCTTATGAATATGTGATCTCATATTTCAAATTCTAAAGGTCTTCTTCTGTTATGACTACAACTCTTTTATCTATCTTGTGCAACCTTCATCTTTTCTCTGATAAGTTTAACCTGATTTGTTGTTTGTACTACAAATTCTGACCCCAAAATCTTATTTTCTCCAATTTCATACCAACGCAAAGGTGTGCGACATTTCCTCCCATATAATGCTTCGTAGGGTGCCATGCCTATACTTGAATGAAAACCGTTATTGTAAGAAAACTCAATTAAAGGTAGAAAATCATCTCAACTCCCTTTATATTCCAAAACACAAGCTCTTAACATATCTTCTAGTGATTGAATCGTCCTTTCTAATTGACCATTTGTTTGTGGATGATAAGTTGAATTCAATCTTAACTTAGTTCCCAACCCATTATTTAGTTGCTTCCAAAATTTTAACGTAAACCAAGGATCTCGATCACTTACTATACTTGCTAGGATTCCATGTAACCTCACAATATCTCTAACATAGATTTCTGCCAACTTCTCCAAGCGATAATTTTGACCAAGCGAAATGAAATGAGTTGACTTTTTTAATCGATCAATTATAAACCATATTGCATCAAAATTTTATGAGTTCTTGGTAATCCCACGATAAAATCCATAGCAATTCCATCTCACATCCATTTTGGAACGTCTAATGATTGTAATAACCCAACTGGTTTCTAATGTTCAATCTTATCTTTTTCACACACCAGACATTATTGAACATACTTTGCTATTTCCTTCTTCATGCCAAAACACCAAAACATTTTTCTCAAATTTTAATACATCTTAGTGGATCCTGGATGAAAACTTAATTTACTTGTGACCCTCTTCTACTATTAATCTTCGAATTTCCTTGTTTTGAGGTACACAAAGTCTTTCTTTAAATCTTAATACATCATTACTACCTACATGATAGTCTCCACCTTGGCCATTTTATATAAATTTCTTTATATTCATCAAATATTCATTCTCCTTTTGTTCTTCTTTAATCCAATTCAAAAACTCGCTAGATAGTACTGTAGCACCCAAAAACATCCTTCCTTGAACAAACTGTGCACCTAAATTTAAACCTACAATTTGTTCGATCAAATCTTCTTCCTTTATCATCATTGCTGACACATGGAGTATTTTTCTGCTTAAAGCATTTACCACGGCATTGGCTTTTCCTGCGTGGTAATGTAATTCAAATTCATAGTCTTTCAAGAATTTCATCCAACGTCTTTGTCGCATGTTTAGATCATTTTGGTCAAACAGATACTTCAGGCTTTTATGGTCACTCAATACTGTGAACTTTGATCCATATAAGTAATGCCTCCAAATCTTCAGTGCAAAACCAATTGCTTCTAATTCCAAGTCATGAGTAGGGTAATTCCTTTCATGCACTTTCATTTGTCTTGATGCATAAACTATTACTTTATTTGCTTGCTTCAATACACACAACCAAGTCCCTGATATGATGCATCACAACACACGTTAAATTCTTCCAATGGATCTGGTAAAACTAGTATTGGTGACGAAGTTAATCTTTCTTTTAGCTTCTGAAACTTTCTTCACACTCCTTTGTCCATTCAAAGTTTTTATCCTTCCTCGTTAATTGAGTCATAGGTATAGCGATCTTTGAAAATCCTTCGATGAAACTTCGATACTATCCAGCTAGTCTAAGAAAACTTTAAATCTCCCCAACATTCTTCGGATGTTCCCACTTTGTTACTGCTTCTACTTTACTTGGATCTACTGCAATACCTTCTTTTCTAATTACATGACCAAGAAATTGTACCTCCTTCAACCAAAATTCACATTTTGAGAATTTGGCGTACAATTGTCGATCCTTTAATATCTGCAATATAATCCTCAAATTATTTTCATGCTTTGCCTCACTGCTGGAATAGATCAAAATATCATCGATGAAAACCACAACAAATTGATCTAAGTATGGCCTAAATATCCTATTCATGTAATCCATAAATACTGTTGGAGAATTGGTCAAACCAAATGGCATAACTAAGTACTCGTAATGTCCATAACGAGATCTAAAAGCTTTTTTTGGAATATCATCCTCCTTCACCCTGAGTTGATGATACCCTGACTTCAAGACAATCTTCAAGAACTGGTCCATCAAATCATCAATTCTAGGTAATAAATACTTATTCTTTATAGTAGTTTTGTTAAGTTATTTGTAATCCATACAAAGTCTAAATGAACCATCTTTCTTCTTTACAAATAAGATTGGAGCTCTCCAAGGTGATACACTTGGTCTGATAAACTCTTACCCTAACATCTCATTTAATTGCTTTTTCAATTCTGCCAGTTTAGATGGTGACATCCAATAAGGAGAAATAGAAATAGGTCAAGTTCGTGGAACCAAATCTATAGCAAATTATACTTCTCTTACTGGTTGTAAACCTGAAATGTCTTTTGGAAAGACCTCCAAGAATTCACACACCACTGGGACATTTTCTACACTTGGTGTTTCTTCAATTGACATAGAAAACAACATCATAAATTTTTGAGTGAGAGCTTCAACCTTCTGGACCTCTCCACTATCTTCTTTAAACAGTAAAGTTTTCTTCATGCAACGCAAGGTTACATTATTGGCTGATAACTAATCCATCCGTAAGATAATGTCTAGATCATGGAGTGGAAGAACTGCAAGGTTTAATAGAAACTTCCTATTTTCTATAGTTATAGGACAACCTACACAAATCTAATAGGTTACCATCCTTTCTCCTGAAGGAGTAGACATGGTTAGATTTTTTTATCTAAATTTACTACTTTTAACTTCAGGAAATTAGCACAAGTTATAGATATAAAAGAATGTGTAGCTCCTAAATCAAACAAAATTGCCACTAACTTATCTTTAATTAAACGCATACCTTGAATTAAATCAGTAGATTCAAGGGCTTCATCTCCTCTAATTGTAAACACCCTCCCATTGGTTGATTTGTTGTTTTGATGGTGGGGATTTTGATCTGCACTTGCACTACCGCTCGTTCCTCCTATGGCCTCCTTGTTTCTTTGGCTATTCTCTTAGCCTTCTTGTTGTTTATACAATTGAGGGAAATCCCTAAGGAAGTGACCCTTTTGGCCATAACGAAAACAAGTTCTCGATTGTCTTTGAGAATAATCTTTGTTGAGATGTGCTCCCCCACAAGTGAAACATTTCAGCTCCAATCTTCTGGAACCATTGTTCTGATATGTTTTTATTCTTTGGTGCATCTTTCCTCCTTGTTGAGGCCTCCCTCATCGACCTCGATTAAATTTACCTCTATTATTCTTATTGTTGTTTCGAATCGGTCCTCTTGATCTATATTGATTCTTTCAATTATCAATACCTTCAATATCTAAGCAACGTTTTGTTAGGTAATTGAAACTTCTGATATGTGGAGGTAAGACAACCCTCTGTATCTCGTACCTTAACCCATCTTGGGATTTTTCGCACATCCATTCTTAACTTGGATGCAACCTATAAAATTCTGAATATTTCAAAAGGGATTAAAACTTTCGGGTATATTCCCCAATAAACCATGATCCTTGGCGCAACAGGTTGCTAAATTCGCTTTCTTTATCCTTCCTTGCTAATTTTGGAAAATACTTTCAAAGAAACACTTCCTTAAATAGATTCCAAGTTATCTGTCTTCCTTCTTCCTCTAAAAGTAAATGCTTTCATCTCTACCAAGCCTCTACGTCTCCAGTTAGCATGAACGTACTGTAACCAATTCTTATATTCTTTCTACAATGGGTGAAAGCAAAAATATACTCTATTCTTGCAACCATTTCTCCGCACCCTCTGGAATACACTCACCGCCAAATTGTGGTGGTTTTCCTTTCAGAAAGGAATTTACCCTACATCATCATGCACATTTTCCCTATGTTATTGCTGAAAAAGCTGTTGATCTCGAGTAAGCTGCAGGGTTTAACTATTTTGTTGTGTTTGAATCAACACAACTGCAATAAGCTCATAGATATCCCTAGTATCAAGTTGGGTGTTTATTTCTGACTGGGAATAATTCTCTTGTCCTACGGGAATAATATCTCCTTCTTCAGGTGTCTCTTCAACAAAACCTCTAACGCCTGCATTCCTAGTGACCCTACCGGTTCCCCTATTGGTGCATCTACTAGCGCCCCTACCACGCTGCATATTTCAGGTGTTTCGAACCATAACTTCCTGGAAAAGTTAATTGGTTCAATCATTCATAATATATAAAGAATATGCATATCTATATCATATGAATGTAGCTTATTCGATGAGAAAACTTGGTCTTCTGAAAATAATGTTATCATCCAATATGGAATCAAACATGACACAACCAATATACCTTCACTCCCTATTGGTCCGAACTGAATCGACCAACTCTGATACCATATAATGAGACAACCTATGTCCCATTGGGGAAATTCTAATTAACCGAATCTAAATTATGTAGTAAGAAAAATGTAGGTAAAATTTTCATAACCAAGAAGTAATATAAAAGCAAACATTCTTCATATATATTCATATAACTTTTGTACATAGTTGTGGCACCACCACGCTAAAAGAAAGCAAACTAAAGATACAAAGCTAACCCAAGATTACCCATAGAAGATGACGACGATCGGCTGCAAAAAAGAGTGACCTTATACTGGTTGTACAAATAAAATGCTCCCAGTCCAAAAGAGTCACCATTCCACCTCTGTAATACGGTGAGAGAACTGACTTGGGGGTGTTGCATTTTATCGCAATTGTTGCGGATAGAAAGAGTCGCCACCGACTTTTCTTTTATCCAATAAAGGAAAGGGTGAAAAGAACAGGAAAGACCTTTTGAGAATTTTCTTGAGTTTGGGGGGGTAGGTTATGAAAAGGGAAAGTGTTAGCACCCTTTTCATCTGTAGTTATCTACGGGCTCTTAGTTGCTAGCTCACTTTGAAATGCTTTGTAAATTGTGTTTGTGTAAGTTTGAAAATATTTTGAAAATGCCTTTGTTTTGAAAAACTTTGTAATGATTCTCGTTTTGGCGAGAATGTATACAAAGTGTTGGTTTTGAAAATAGTTCAAAGAGATGTTTGTTTTTGGAAAGATATTTTGGAAGTGTGAGTGTGGAAATGATTTTAGTTTGTGAGCAAGAAACTACGAGCGTTCTACTTACTCAAAAGAAGTCTTTGTTCTTCTCCTCTTCCTTTAGATATTGTTATCTTTCCATTATTAGTAAGAAACCATATCATTGAATATGACGGGACATGCGTGGTTCATCGTACAATCATAGAAGGAAACATTATAGGATACCTTAGCAATTTATCGTAAGGGACTAAGATCGTTTATCGAAGGCAACATCGAAGGGTCATCGAGAGACTACGATCTTGTAATCGATGGCCTTTGCTAAAGTATCTCACGTTCGAGGGGCATGATTGTTTTTTATTCGAGGCAATAAGTGTGGGTTACCCTAGAGGTACATGTGTGCAAAGTGTGTTTGATTCAAGTATATTATTTTTGAACTAGGATTGTCTATGATTGGTTTAAAATTCTTGCCATACACACCACTAGCAATAATAAGGAAAGCGATAAATTGCGGAATTTAAAGATTCTACGCTATTACAATACTTTAGGAATGGGGAGTACAAATTACAAATGAGGATGATAAATGAAAATAAACCCTAACTATTACAAGGCTTTGACAATTACATTATAATGTACAAAATAATAAAATGTATAAAGAAACGTAAAGATAAGAAAAGAGAAAAAGAAAGTTGTTTTGATGGTTTTTTGTGTGAAAAAGGTTTTGAATAATTAACCTAATTAAGTGGAAAATAAGTTAATTGATCGAATTCCTAAATTCTAAGTTAATTTAATTAAAAGAGAAAATTAAAATAAAACCTAAGTCTAAATTTATTTTAATTAAATTAAGAAAGAGAATTTTTTTTAGGGTTTTTGTTTATTTATAAAATAAAGTAAAAATAAAAATAAAAGTCTTTTTTCTAATTATTTATTTATGAAAACTATATTTAGTATATCTTTGATTTTAAAATAAGGATAAAATAAAAGGTAAAATAAGAAAATAAAATAAAATGAAAATATGAATTAAAAGGGTCAGGGGGTTAAAAAGAAATTGGGAAGGTGTGGGAAAGTAAAATTGTTCTTGTTTAGGCCCAAACTGATTTTTATGCAAGTCAGAAAATAAAACAAAAATAATAAAAAAAGAATATTGGGCCTGCGTGGTTTTAAGAGATGGGGGGTGATGCCGAGTAAAGTGGTCAGGCCCATCAGGAATGAGGCCCAGACGCATTTTTGAACAAAAAGAAATAAGGAAAATGTTGTAAAAATGACAAAAGGTCTCGCTGGGGCTCGAACCCAGGACCTTCCATAGTAATGCCTTATGCGCGCGCTTCTTGCCACTAGGGTGGCTGTTTCATACGATATATAAACAAGTTGTAATAAATATAAGATAAAACAAGTCCATGACTGTACTTCATCTTTTTCCTCGCGCCAGCCATAACTTTGTAACTTTCTCAACTCTCAACCATTTCAGAAATTATAAACATCAAACTTGTTAGAAATTTCACCACGATTTCAAATATGTAAATAACTTAAACAATGGATCAAAGGTGAACACGAATTTTAAATGGTTCCAAATTTAACTTAATTTTTTTAGAAAGTTTAGGCTCAAAATTCTCACTACTCAGACAACATAAATGAATTCTAAGGACATGGGTAGTTTCAGGGCTATGATGTCTATATTTTATCTTTTAAAATGGAAGCCAAATGATGCTTGTATGAAGAGTTAGAATTTCAGAAAACTCACCTTGCAGATGGAGATCATGTTTGGAGTTTGAGCAACCTTCAAGGTGTTGTAATGATCTGGTTAGCTTCCTTGAACCTCTAGGAAGTTAATGCAATAGTTACTTTAAGCTGAAAGTGTCTGAAATGTTCTAGAGAAGTCAAGGTGCAAGCTTCAGTTTTTGAAAATGGAGGATGGTGAAAATGGAGTTACATAAGTGTAACAGGTATTGGGATGGCTTCTATATGTGTTATAGAAGCTTGGTGAATGAAAAGAATGGAAAACGCACGAGTGGTTTGTGAGATGGCTACCAAAAAATCAGAAATGACACAAAAGTAAGGCTTGAGAGAAATCCTGAGTTTGAGGGAGTTTTCGAGATTTTAATTCCGTGTCCTTGGCTTGTAGATGAAGGCTCAATTTATAGGAAAGGGTTTGGAAACTTGGAGAGATCAGAAACACAAGATCACATGTTATGGATCTTTGGCTTGTTTTTGAAGCAAGCTTGACAGACATTGTTTCAAGGAAAGGTACTGGCTATCTAAAGTAGTTAGGACACTTTAAACATGCTTATCTGATTGTGTAGAGGATGCTTGTGCAGAAAGAACAAATGCAAAGCTCAGGACAAGTTGACTTTGTGACTAAAGCTACTTTACTAGAATGGCAATGTTACTTTGTGTCATTAATGGAAATGCAACTTGGATAAGGACTCAAATTCTTGAACGATGGCTTTATCAGTTGCGAAATCAATTAATTATGGAGTGGAACACAAGTTAGAAGCCTTCAAAGTGAAGTTATGAAGCATAGGCTAGGGTTTTGATCAAGTGTTCATCACAAAAATGACTTGTAATTCAAGAATAGATGCCCAACTTCTTCTCTTCGATTATCTTAGCTCAAAAATGATCTCTACAAGTTCTTGGACATTTTGAAAAGCTTGAAACATCCTCTACATTATTTTCCATTTTTGCTAAATAAAATTGGAGCTATGTGAAAAATGGCCAAGAAGTTGAGACAAAAAATCTGCCTAAACTAGGTCAAAATTTCACTAAGTGTTTAAGAAAAAGTACATGACTTCATGAGCCTATAACTCAAAATCTAAGCATTTTTTGGATATGAGCCCTCTAATACAAAGTTGTAGATATCATTAAGATCTACAAATTTAATTTTGAAAGTTTTCTTTGAATCATCTTGGATCTTGGTGAAAAATTGACATGAAGTAGTGAAATTATCATGTACAAAAACACTTAGAAAAATTTCTAAGTCTTGAAAAGTTTGACTTTTCAAATTGCCTTTTGACTTTCTTGATTTCTTGATGATAAAGCTTCACACTTTTGAATTTATTGGTTAATTTTGATCTTTGAGACTCAAATTTGACCAAAAAGTCAAAATTTGACTTTTGGTGTATTAGTTGACTTTTGGTGTATTAGTTGACCAAATTTCATCTATCAATTGTTTGATCTTGAGGGATGAATTGAATCATACAATTAGGTCAAAATAATGTAATTGAATCCTTGAAATCATGTTTCAAACCAATAAGTCATGTATTAGGTCAAAAGTAAAAAATCATCATTCTAATAAAAAACCCTAATTTTGACCATTTTACCCTTTTGATGAATTAAACACTTTTCTTGAGGAACTGCGATCCAAACTTGATCAATTGATGAATATGACTTCAAAATGTTGATATTGGTCAAAAATCTTGAAGTTTGACTGTAAGTTGACCACAATTGACTTTTTACCCAATACAATTGATTTTCAGTCATCTGGTCAGTTAACTAAACAAAATTGTGATCTAAGACTTGAAACTTGACGTGAGTATTCTTGGAGGTCTATAATGAAGCATTAAAATCATTTGGGGCATTAAAAGTTCAATTTTCCTGGTGAAAATCGAAACCCTAATTTGAGGCCACAGTGTTTAGGAGGTGATTTGACTTAGCCAACTCTTGTGCAAGCTTGAGCTATTGAAGATCTTGTGAGAAATGTCTTGAGAAAAGAGAGAGAAAATTTTAGGATACAACAACCTCCATCAAAACAAACATCTAAGGATCAGATGGACAATAAGATGAAATAGCAGAATCCTCAATTGAGGATGGTTGATCCTTGGATACTTGTGATATTCCATTTCCACGACCTCGCCCACGGTAAACCTGTCAAAACAGACGATGTTAAGTGTGATCAATCCCACCTACACGTATTTTGCCCAAATTCTATGGTGTTGGTTCATAAAAATGGAGATGGTCATTCCAAATGCGATGAAATGGAAACGTCTGAGTAATTTAGACAAGAGTGGTGAAAAAGGAACCATACATCCCATGACTTTGATACATATAAGTCATTAGGCTAGTGAAAGTGAGAGTATTAGTACTATCATCTATCCTCCATCTTTCTTCGCCCTCGCCGCCTTCATGGTACTGAATTTCAAGTGTGCTCCATAGTGTCTGACCCTCTGTTATTCTGATATGGGTAGAGAATTGTCCTTCAATATGTATGGTTGTAGGAAAAATACACAACATAGAGAACATATGGCTAAGATTTTCCTACAAGTATAGAAAATTGGGATTGAGTGTAAAATATGAATATACATGTCAAACACAAATAATCAATCAAGTGTGCTATCTCCAACTGTTTACTTCTAAACCAGGGTCTAGCTATCCTAATGCATTTCTAAATTATATTCTGATTTAGGCCATTAAGCGCTGTCAAGGACATCTTTCCAATTACCGAGATTAAATGTCACAAGACCACATGCCACCAACGTTCTCCCATTTACCGAGAGCAACACCACCTAACTTCACATGGAGTCTAAGTGTTATAAGTTGATCGCCTATAAGAAAACAGACCAAGATCTCCTTATCTTGCCAAGTGCATAATAAAAATCCTCATCAGGATTCAGGCGGCTGATCAACCTCGTGCGCCCATACACACGAAAGTGGACTTACAAATTCATAATTGCAAATTTATATGAACTTCTCTTCAAACCTTGAAAACTTCCTTAGAAGTCATTTAATCCTCAAGACTACATTATTTTAGTTCTTACTTCACAGAAACCTTACAGTAAGTTCAGCATGTACAATAATAGTGTATGGTTGATTTCTCAAGAAAGAGAGACAATTGTAAAGGACATAGTCTATCAAGTCTTTCCTTAGCTAGAATCCAATCAAATACAGCTATTCAATATACTACACTTCCCTTCTGTGAATGGGGATCCCACACTTAATAACTCACGATGTTGTCGTTTTTCACCTCAAAGAAGAATAAATTATTTTATAAGTCTAAATCACAATCATTCAAAATATGAGGAAATAAACATTTAGGAAATTAGTCAAATAATGCAAGCCTAATACAAATTTCATTTATCATGGCTTACTCCTCTGATAAATAATTAAGGTCGGTGTAACCTCGTTTAGTGATTCGTGAAAATCATTATTCAAAAATATATTCTTCTTATTTGCACAACAGCAGGCAGTAATGGGACGATAAGTCTCAAGTTCATCCCACATCACTTTCATCTGTGTAAAATAATTGGAGACATCAAGAGTACCTTGGCGGAATTTATACAGATCTTCTTGAATGTCAGAGATTTTGAATATATCACCATGAGAGAAGCGAATTTGCAGATTCTTCCACACGCCAGATGCAATATCAATCCATAGAACGAATTTAGCAATGGAATCTGAAATAGATCGGTGAATCCATGCTAAGACCATTGTATTGCAGCGTATCCATGGAGCATAAAGTGGATCAGAAACAAAAGGTTTCTTGATGGTGCCGTCTATGAAACGTTCTTTGTTCTTGGAAATCAATGCGATATGCATTGATCTTGCCCAGGTATGATAATTCTTGTCATCAAGTAATGGTGAAACTAGAACAAGAGACGAATTTTCGCTTGGGTGAAGATAAAAAGGGTTCGAAGAATTTGTGGAAAAATCGCTGTAGCTCTGGTATGCCATCAGAAGAGAAAGGCGAAGAAGAGGATTATGAAAAACAGAAACAGAGACACAAACGGCCAAGAAGAAAGAAAGAAAGGTTCACAATCAAGAAAAAATCGCAACAATGGCTACCGGAGCAGTTCTTGCTCTGATACCATGTAAAAGGTGATAAGCTCACATTGGTGAGATGCTGGAAGAAGGAAGAAGAATGCAAGAAGCAGTTGAAAGATGTAACAGAAATCAGTTACAATGCTGCACCAGAACTTGCTCATTTTATTAATTGATCAATATATGATACAGTAAGGAATATATATACAAGGATAAAGGATAGAAAATGAATGGATAACAAAGGATGTAAAAACAGTATACGTGGCATCCCCTAATAGACTAAAAACCATAGAATATATGAGAACTAATTCTATATGTATAAACTAGGATATTAACAATAATGAAGCATGAGTTGCTAAAATTTAACTAATAAAGTCTTGAAAATTACAAATTTTACAAGTGTATAACCTAGTTTTAGTCTATAAATTTCTGTTTTCTTTATTCATTTATATTTTCTAGATTTTATTTAATAGCCATACGTATATGTTTTCTTTATTCATTTATATTTTCTAGATTTTATTTAATAGCCATACGTATATGTTATATATAGTTATGAATATGGTCATGTAAACTTGAAAACTAGTAAGGTATCATCTAAAAAACTTTGGTTTTTAATAATAATAATAAATAATAATAATAATAATAATAATAATAATAATAATAATAATAATAATAATAATAATAATAATAATAATAATAATAATAATAATAATAATAATAATAATAATAATAATAATAATAATAATAATAATAATAATAATAATAATAATAATAATAATAATAATAATAATAATAATAATAATAATAATAATAATAATAATAATAATAATAATAATAATAATAATAATAATAATAATAATAATAATAATAATAATAATAATAATAATAATAATAATAATAATAATAATAAATAATAATAATAATAATAATAATAATAATAATAATAATAATAATAATAATAATAATAATAATAATAATAATAATAATAATAATAATAATAATAATAATAATAATAATAATAATAATAATAATAATAATAATAATAATAATAATAATAATAATAATAATAATAATAATAATAATAATAATAATAATAATAATAATAATAATAATAATAATAATAATAATAATAATAATAATAATAATAATAATAATAATAATAATAATAATAATAATAATAATAAATAATAATAATAATAATAATAATAATAATAATAATAATAATAATAATAATAATAATAATAATAATAATAATAATAATAATAATAATAATAATAATAATAATAATAATAATAATAATAATAATAATAATAATAATAATAATAATAATAATATAATAATAATATAATAATATTAATAATATTAATAATAATAATAATA